>PVLD010000606.1:0-264363 GCA_004027595.1 Dinomys branickii | reverse complement strand
GGATTACCAGATATAGGCATGCAAAATTGATCAAACAATATAAGCACTAATTATTCCTTTCAAAGAACTAATAGAAATTAGTAGTACAATTATCTTAGCTATAAAACCTGTGTGTGTATATATGTATATTTTTCCCCTTTCTTCTTTCCTTTCCCCCATCCCAGTTGTTGTTTCCGTTTGAACAATTTCTTTCCCTCTCACAATATCTATTGTACCTTTTGGATCTTATTTACTCTTCTAGCTTCTTACACTAGGGAGACAATATGATGTTTACACATCCAAGTCTAATTTATTTCACATATGAGTATTTCTCTATTTGCATCCATTTACCTGTAAAAGCCTTGAGTTTATCTTTAGTTTGTGCTAACACCCATATAAACTCTCATTGCTCACTGGCTGTGCTGGGGTTTGAACTGAATCTTGTCTTGCCCCAAAGCTCATGTTGTTTTTATTATGTCATCTTCACATATATGAAATACATATGCTTTCTCTTTTAGTTCCTTCTTATTCCCCATTAGGATAATTTAATTCTGTACAATGCAAGAGTGATTTTGCATGATCTAAAATTGTTGGAAAATAAATGTTGGATTTTTTTTGTAGATAGCCTGATTTCTTAAGTTGTAGATGGACATATAACAGATATGTTAGCTTATTTGATGAACTTTCTAATTTTTTCTCATTTTCTGTATGTACACAGATACATGAGTACTATGTTTGATATGGTCTTGTAGAGATTAATTGTGAGGTAGAAATTAAATAAAGAATTGTCTAGTAGACTATAAGGACATTAAATACTCAAAAGGTAGTAGGAAACTTTTAAACTGAAATAGGAACTGTGATAGCATTGGATTATCAGAAAACCTGCATTGGACCTCCAATTTTGATCCAATGACGTGGCCATTGCATGATCAAACATACAAGGAGTAAACTTATTCAAAATAACATAAGTAAAAATCATCTAGTCATAAAGAGGAAAAAAATACAATTTAAATAATTGTATTTTCCCTTCTTTCAGTGATGTCTTAGAGTACTTTAGTTCTCTGGGTTGGAGAGTCAGCCTATTGAGTCAAACCTGAAGAACAGAGGAAGCACTAGTGAGGTCTATGGCTTGATTCTAGGAGGCTTATTCTGAATTCATGCTCAAAAGGCTTTCTGCAAGCTGGTTTCTTTTACCACCATCTTTTTTTTTTTTTTTAAAGTAAAAGAACAAAAACACTAACAAACATACACACAGTAGCACAAGAACAGTACAAAAAGCAAACTACAGATAAGGTAGCAGGGGATCAACAATGGTTGTTGTATTACATGTTGGTAGCTTCAAAGTGTATACTCAGGACAATACAAATAGACATACAAGGTTGATCAAACAACTAATCACCGACTGTTTCCCACATCAATATGACATGAAACAAACAGCGCAACCATGTCAGCCATCCCGCACATACATACATACCTACTCAGCTATCCTCCTCTTCCTCCTCTCCTTCCCTTCTTCCCGATTGCTCTCTACCCTTGAGCAGTCTCCCTTCATACCTCCCAATCTATATTCTCACCTCCAGGTTTCTACACTAATGATACTATACTCTCTTTACACATGCACATCTGGTTTACCTAACTTATGAGTATGGTCTCTAATTGTGACCATTTGCCTATAAAAGCCCCTAGATTGTCTTTCTTTACAGCTGAGTAATATTCCATTGTGTAAAAATGCCACAGTTTTTTAATCCAGTACTCTGTGGATGGACATTTGGGTTGTTTCCATGATTTAGCTATTACAAATTGTGCTGCTATAAACATGGGTGCACATATATCACAGTGATATGCTGTTTTCAGATCTTCTGGGAAAATCCCCAGAAGGGGGATAGCTGGGTTGAGCGGGACCTCCAAACCTAGTTTGCTGAGGAATCTCCAAACCGATCTCTACAGTGGTTTCACCAGTCTGCATTCCCACCAGCAGTGCAGCAGAGTTCCTATTTCTCCACAGCCTCGCCAGCATTTGTTATTGGATGATTTCTTGATGCTGGCCAATCTTACTGGAGTGAGATGAAATCTCAATGTTGTTTTTGTTTGCATTTCTCGAATGACTAAAGATGTAGAACATTTTCTCATATATTTATTTCCATTTGTATTTCTTTATCTGAGAAGTGTGTATTCATCTCAGATGCCCATTTCTGGGTTGGGTCTTTGAATTTGGACAGGTTCATGTTTTTTAATTCTTTGTATGTTCTAGATAGAAGACTTTGTCTGAGGGACAGCCAGTTAGAATTTTTTCCCAATCTGTAGGTTTTCTTTTTACTCTGCTGGTGATTTCTTTAGATGTGCAAAAACTTTTCAGTAAGATGAGGTCCCAGTTATTGATTCTTTAAAGTGTTTCCCTTGCAGTTTGATTTTTGTTCATGAACTCTGTGCCTACTCCTATGCCTTCAAGATTTTTACCTACCTTCTCTTCCACCATCTTTTTGAAAAATTTTCTTCAAAAATCCCCTGATGACAGCCATATTGTATATGTGATGATTGTAGGCAGCTATGCAGACATTCTTAGAGCCAGCATTAGCACCTATAGGCCTCATGTCTCCAAGTCCTTACATGTTTTCTGTATGAGATAATACCAAAAAATCAGAAAATGGCTGAGATGAATAATAGTGTAGAATCATTGCACTGATATTTTTCTACCTTATTGCTCACTCTCTTTTTACCTAGCATTATGCTCTTTGCCTCAAGGGATATAGAGAAGCTCTGCTGTCTTGAAAATTTTAAATTAATTAGAGAAATAAATCTGTACATATTACAAAATGAGAAATTTTGAGTAAAAGTAGGTAACACCAAGTATCTTTCTTAAGCAGCCAAGTCCATGCTTCTGTACCTTGTTTTATTGCTCTTAGAAGTCACATTCCAGCTGAGGTAGAGTGGGAGTGCTGTTCCTTGCTGAAGAGGCCTCTGCTCTTTACCTCTGGGCCTGAGGCCTGTATTAGACCGTTCATTAGCAGTAACTGAGTGGATTTTCCATTTGAATAGCTTTCTGATGCTGCACCCACCACCCAGCCAGGTACCAAAGTGAATAATAAACTATAAACTCCAAAGAAGAATAGGCCTTCTTCTTTGCTATGTTTTTTTTTTTTTCTTGGTATGACAACCATAATTTTGGGTGCTTTTAAACAATCTGAAATGGAAACCGGACACCAAAATTTAGCAACACAGGAATTTTATGTACTTTTGTACTAGGATTATACTTGTGCTCCCAACTTCCAGTGAAATAAAGCAGGTATAATTTATGTGTTACTGTGGTTGCTATGGTATTCATGAAAGCCAGAAGGAAAGTTTTCTTTCTCCGCTTAGCACTGTCCAGTAGAACACTCTGTGGCGATGGACATTTCCTAAATCTGTTTTCTTTCCAAAGCCACCAGCCATATAACACAGTTGTTATGTGACTACTATGACTAAGGAAACAAATTTTTATTTGAATTTTAAATTTCAAAGCACCTGACTATATATAGCCAAATGTGGCTCTTCACTACCCTATTAGATATGATAGGTACAGTACACATTGTCTCTTCTTTATTTTTTAAGTTGACATTTTAAATTTCTGTTTAAAAATTCCTATCTTGTGCTTGCTTTGGCAGCACATATACTAAAATAGGAACGATACAGAGAAGATTAACATGGCCCCTGCGCAAGGATGACATGCAAATTTGTGAAGCATTCCATATTTTTAAGATATTCTAGAAAGAGATAAAACAGATCACAACTTCAAGAACAACAACAGAAAGGAACTACCAAACAGAGCAAGCAATTAAACAGAGGGAAAAAGGAGGGTCCAACAGCAGGGATATAACATGCCAAAGATAAGCCAGTATATATCGGTTATAACCATCAATGTAAACAGTCTCAATGCACCAACCAAAAGAAGCAGGCTAGCAGAGTGGTTCAAAAAATAAAATCCAACTATATGCTGTATACAAGAAACACATTTAACTCAAAGGGAAATTCATAGACTGAAAATTAAAGGATGGAAAACAATACTCCACACAATGGGAACCCAGAAAAAGCAGGTATAGTTATTCTGCTTGCAGACAGTGTGAACTTCAAAACAAGAACAGTCAAAAGAGATAAAGAAGGCCACTACATACCTGTGAGGGAGAAACTTTGAGAGAAAGAGATAACAATCATAGACATCTATTCACCAAATAGAGGAGCACCCAACTATATAAGACAAATTTTAGAAGACATGAAAAATGAAATAAGCAACAAAGTCATAACTGGGGACTTTAACACACCATTGTCACAAAGAGATAGATCAACTAGACAAAAAATCAGCAAAGAAATAACAGAATTAAACCAAACTTGTGAACATATGGACTTAGTAGACCTTTACAGAATGTTTCATCCAACAGCATCAGAATACACATTCTTCTCAGCTGCACATGGAACATTCTCTAAAATAGACCATATGCTAACACATAGAACAGGTTTAAGTAAATGCAAAGAATTGAAATTATCCCATGTATACTATCGGACCATAGTGCAATGAAATTGCAAATTAATGACAAAAGAAAACACGAAAACTCCATAAACAGTTGGAAATTAAATAACATCCTCCTGAACAACCAGTGGGTCACAGATGAAATCAAAGTAGAAATTGAATACAATTTACAATCAAACAAAAATGTAGGTACAACTTATGGGAACCTGTGAGACACAATGAAAGCAGTCCTAAGAGGGATATTTATAGTGGTGAATTCACATCTCAGGAAAATGGAACAAGCACAAGTGAACAATCTTATGCTTATCCTCAATCTCCTAGAAAAAGAAGAGCAAGTCAAACTCGAAGCCAAAGAAGACAGGAAATTTATATAGCTCAGGGCAGAAATCAACACAA
This sequence comes from Dinomys branickii, assembly GCA_004027595.1. Taxonomy (NCBI): domain Eukaryota; kingdom Metazoa; phylum Chordata; class Mammalia; order Rodentia; family Dinomyidae; genus Dinomys; species Dinomys branickii. The sequence continues at coordinate 259,487 of PVLD010000606.1, read as the reverse complement.
TGGAGACTAAAAAAAAAAAAAAAAAAAAAGAAAAGAATTAATGAATCAAAGAATCGGTCCTTTGAAATAAATGAAATACATAAATCCCTAGCCAACCTTATTTTAAAAAGGAAGGAAAAACTGAAATACATGTAATAAGGAATGAAAGAGGTGAAATCACTACAGATCCTGAAGAAATTCAGAAGATCATCAATACCTACTCTGAAAATCTTTAAAAGATTTAAAGGATGGAAAACACAGAGGAAATAGACAGATTTCTACATACATATGAATTACCAAAGCTGATGAAGAAGATATAAAAATCCTGAATAACTCTATAGCAGCAATGAAATTGAGAATGTAATAAAAAAAACTCACCAGTGGAGAACAGCCCAGTTCCTGATGGATTCACAGCTGAATTCTACAAGAACTTTAGAGAAGATTTAACACCAATTCTTCTCAAACTCTTTAATGAAATTCAAAGGGAAAGAATTCTCCCCAACTCATTCTGGGAGGCAAGTATTATCCTGGTACAAAACCAGAGAAAGACCCTACCAAAAAAAGAGCACTAGAAGCCAGTCTCCCTAATGAATATAGATGCAAAAATTCTCAATAAAATACTAGCAAACCAAATACAATAAATCATGAAGATCATACACCATAATCAAGTGGGATTCATCCCAGAAATGCAGGGATGGTTCCATATATGCAAATAAAATAATGTAATACACCATGTCAATAGAGCCAAAGACAAAAATCACATGATTATCTCCATTGATGCAGAAAAGGCCTTCAATAAAGTCGAACACTCATTTATGATAAAAACTCTATAGAAAATAGGAATAGATGGCCTTTACCTCAAGCTGGGCAAAGCCATCTATGATAAACCAACAGCTAACATCGTACTAAACGGTCAAAAATTGAAAGCTTTCACTTTAAGGAACAAAACAATGATGTCCACTGTCATCACTCCTATTCAATATAGTTCTGGAAATATTAGCTAGAGCAATTGGACAAGAGACAAATAAAAGGAATAAGGATAGGAAAGGAAGAATGAAATTATTACTTGTAGATGACATGATAGTCTACATAGAAGACCCCAAAACACCACCCAAAGGCTTATGGATTTAATAACCAAATTCAGTAGCATAGATAGATACAAAGTTAATACTCAAAAATCAATAGCATTCCTGTACACATGTAACAAACAGACTGAGAGAGAAATTAGGGAAACCACACCTTTCACAATAGCATCTAAAAAAGATGAAACACATAGGAATCAGTCTAACAGAAGAAGTAAAAGATCTATACAGTGAAAATTATAGTGCTCTGAAAAAAGAGATCAAAGAGGCTATTAGAAAATGGAAAGATATTCCTTGCTCATGGATAAGAAGAACCAACATTGTGAAAATGGCCATACTCCCAAAATTGTTGTACATATTCAATGCAATCCCAATTAAAATGCCATTAGTATATCTCACAGATCGAGAGAAAACATTCCTAAAATTCATCTGGAACTAGAAGAGGCCTAGAATAGCAAAAGCAATCCTGGGAAAGAAAGGAAAGGCAGGAGGCATCACAATTCCTGACTTGAAATTACATTACAAAACTAAGGTGGTAAAACCAGCATGGTAATGGCACAAAAACAGACACAAAGATCAATGGAACAGATTAGAAGATACAGACACAACTACAAACACACTCAGTCACCTTATCTTTGACAAAGTGGCCAAACATATTCACGGGAAATAAAATAGCCTTTTTAATGAATGGTGCTGGAAAAACTGGCTTTCCACATGCTGAAGATTAAAGGTAGACCCATGTCTTTCACCATGCACTAAACTAAAGTCAAAATGGATCAAAGATCTAAATATTAAAACAGAAACACTACATTTTTTGGAGGAGAAATTAGGTAAAACTCTTGACAACATCAGGGTAGGCAGAGCGTTCACTAACAAAAACCAAACCACAAGACTCAACAAATGGGGTCTCACCTTACTGAAAAGGTTTTGCACATCAAAAGAAATCATCAATAGAGTAAAGAGAAAACCTACGAATAAGGAAAAAACTTTAGCCAACTGCCCCTCAGAAAAAGGACCTCTATCTTGGACATACAAATAATTAAAAAATATCAGACCCCCCAAATTCAAAGACCTAATCCAAAAATGGGCATCTGAGATGAATATGCACTTCTCAAAAGAAGAAATACTAATGGCAAATAACTACATGAAAAAATGTTCAATATCAATAGTCATTTGAGAAGTGCAAATTAAAACAACACTGAGATTTCATCTCACCCTGGAAAGAACAGCTATCATCATGAAATCAACCAATAACAAATGCTGAAGGGGCTGTGGGGTGAAAGAAACCCTACTCCACTGCTGGTGGGAGTATAGATTGGTGAAACCACTGTGGAAATCAATGTGGAGATTCCTCACCAAGTTAAGATTGGAAGTCCCATTTAACCCAGCTATTTCCCCTTCTGGGTATTTCCCCAGAAGAATTAAAAACATCATACCACAGCACTATATGTGCACCCATGTTTAGAGCAGCACAATTTGTTATAGCTAAGTCTTGGAAACAACCCAAATGCCCATCCACTCAGGAATGGTTAAAAAAGATGCGGCATTTTTATACAATGGAGTATTACTCAGCATAATAAAAGATAAACTCGAGGTTTTTGTAGGTAAATGGATGCAATTAGAGACCATACTCATAAATGAAATAAACTGGACCCACATGAATAAACATCATATTGTCCCCCTGGTGTAAGAACCTGAACAAATAAGTAAAACTCAGAGCATACAATAGATGACAAGAAAGGGAAATAAATTGCTCAAAGGGAGGAATGACTTGGATGAGGGAAAGAAGAAAGAAAGGAAGGCAAAATATAAATATATATATGAATAGCTGTGATAACTGTATTGCTGATGTCTGATGGTACATTGAAAGGAATAGTAAATGCTTAAAACTTTTTATATGATGACCAATTTTGAATGCTTATATCTGGTTATCTGAGCAACTGATGTGAAGATAACAATATGCAATGAAGGTAACAATGAGACTACCACAGTGAATTCCTACCATCTTGGCTAGTGAATCTCTGTATTATCTCTAATGTCTTATCTAATAATTCTGATTCTCTTTAATGGTTTGAACAAGGTTCCATTCTTACATCTGGTCATCTGAGCTACATAGTTGAAAATGACAAGATGTTACATGTAATATAACAACCAGTGTTAATTTGTATTATTTTGTCTTGAAACCCTGTATCACTTTTAATGTTCTTGCTTTGGTTTGTTTATGTTTGTGGTGATGATATGCTGCTATTGTTCTTTTTTTCTCATTTACTACTCTCTTAAAAATAAAATTTAAACAAAACAAAACAATTCCTATCGTGTTTTTACTTTTTCCCCCCTTATTCACTTCCCTTGGGGTTTTACCTCTCCCCTTATCTTCTTTTGAATTCTTATCTTCTCTCGCTTTGCTCTGCGATATTTAGGTTGGCCATAACTCCATTCAGTGTTATCCCTTATTAAGGTCTTTTACCCAGTTAGATTTGCCTGCCTGGGTTCTCTTTCTATCCACAACACATAGGTTTATTTGCAGATATGCAGTGTTTACCAAAAGCTCCTGATATACCTGGTTGCTTAATAAAAACCAAAAGTAATTGAGATTTTTCTAAAATTATTATTTCGTGGATCTTGCTAACTCTTGAGATGACTGCTAGTTTTTCTAAACACACAAAAAGACTCCCTTAGTAAATTATTTTAGAATCTTTCACAGAGTAAATCAAAAATCTATGGTATTGAGGAAGAAGATTAGGGTATGGCAAGCTGGCAGGGGAAGTAGGCATGACCTATTAATTACAAAGTTCCAGGACACAGGAGCACAACAGTTCCCAAAGCCCTGTAGTTGGCGCCAATGAGAGGATGCTCTTTTTTGATTCTTGCAAGAATTGGAACAGGTTTTTGAAAGGATGGTCTAGACCTCATGTTTGCTTGGGGAGGGGGAAATACAAAAAGCAGCCACCATGGAGGTCTTGGCCACTGTATTCTCCCTTGGACAGTGGTTCACTCTCACCTTGTGTAGAGTGTACTTCTTTTCCTACTTTTAGTTGGGCCCAACTTGCTCTTTCTTTTCTTTTCATACCTTTAGTAAATACAAAACCCAACCAACTTTTTGTTCAGGACAGAAAGAAGCTAGAAACTATCTCTCAAGGAGTCTTTAGCACACTAAAACCTGGTAATAGTATTAAAAATATCTTAAACCTAATGGCCCATACTCCTGGTTTCTAGAACTTTGCTAATAAGCAGATCACAGAACAGCCTCTATGCATTCACCTTTAGGTAGGGGAATTAACTCGCTTGGAGTTAATTAGCTTGCACCCTCTAGTTCTGATTCCACTGCCCTTGCTCTCCCCACCCTTCCCATTCTCTTCACTTCTTCCTCCTCTGTGTCCCTTCCTTCTCCTGACTTCTCTTAAGTGGGAATGATGCTTGTTTCTTTCTAGCGCTAAGCATGTTCCTCCTTTCCTTCTATTTTAATACACATAAAAGTGCCGCTAAGGTTATATAAACACATTGGGTTTCAAATTAAATGTTTCCCTAATTTCTATATAGTCATAATTTTTATCTTTTGATCTTCAGATTTGTTTTCAAGCCTCAGATAACCTCAGTGATTATGGCTGTCTTTCTGTAGAGTTGTTTTGCCGTGCTGTTACACTCTTTTATACTCACACTATCCTTAAGTTAAGGATTACCCATGTGCTGGAGACCTTTAGCTGTGTTTGGTTCCCACACAGAACCTGTGATCAGTCATGTAACTGCACTAGACAGAAAAGCAATTTTTCACCTCCCAAGGTTAAACAGGTTTTTAAACCACTGGTCAAGGAAGTTTTTAAGGTGAGAATTGACTGGATCTGTTCATCAGTTATGCCCGATCTCTTTCAATCTTAGAGTCTCTGCAGTTGTTATTCCATAGCCTGCAGTGGTTCACTGCATGGATGTATTTTACCCTCTGCCTTTCAGTTTAAGTATCACTGGAAGGAGCTTTCCCTGTGTGCTGTTCTCATCGCCTTCACTTTGACTTTCCCCTTCCTGACACGTATCCCTCAATATGTGTTCCTGTCTTTCTCTGTTTGTTTCTCTGTGCCACTGGGACATAAGACTTTCCTGTTACTTGCTTTGTGCTGTTTCATTAGTGCCTGAGGACCATAGCTGGGAGGCAATAAGTGTTTAATGAATTTTTTGTTGTTGTAGTTGAATGTAAGTACATAGAAAAATATTAGAAAGGAGTATAGATTTGGCTGGTAGGGATCCAGATTAGTTAACTGTTCCTACAGTGTGCATTAAGGACCTGAGCAAGAGTAGTAGGATGTTAAAGGAATTGTTTGTGCATTCAGATCAGGGCGTCTCACACGTTAAGCAGGTGCACTGCCATTCAGCTACACCCTAACCCAAAAGGAGCAATTTAAAGGAAGATCGGCATCTGTGCGAGGGGAGGGCCTTCTAAATGCTGCCGATCCACCCATCACTGAGTAAGTTCCAAAGACAGAAACTGTATCAGAAAGACCAAGGTAGATGGCAGAGTTCTTAACTAATTCATTCTGAGGCCCATGAGGTTCGGTTGTGTATTAGGTTACATTTTGGCTGTGTAAAAGTTGTTGCTGTTGATGAGAAGAGAGCCCAGGTCTGAGCTTACAGACTTCCTTGTTCTTGGAGGTTAGGTTCCCATGACTGATCACTCATGTTAACGTTTTCTCCTGGCGTTTCTCTGTATATGTTTATACATAACTATAGAAGTTTGTTTTTGTTTCAAAGGTCTTTGCATATTTAGGGTTTGGATCTTTTTTTTTTTTGCAGCCTAGCATCAGGGCCATGTTTTTTAGTCTGCTCCTCTTTAGGCCTGGCACTGTTTACCCCTGAACGTCATGGAAAGCAAGTTTCTTAAAGTGTGCTCATCTGCCCTGGTTTAGAAGTTATCTATATCCTTACAGCTCTATGTGAATTTGGGCTTGATTGTGTCCTTTATAAGGCCCAACTGTTTTTACTTGTCATTTCATTGTATGCCATTTACCAGGAAAAGTTCAGATAATGATTAATGAGCCAGAACTTTAATGTGGAGGAACTTGGGTAATGCCAGCACACTTGTAGGAATTTTCAGAGGTTTTAATGTTAGCCCACCTGATTGATATTATCTGTAGGTCAATGGAGTGCAAAGTTTTAAAAAGACATTTTCTAGATGTCCATGAATTTTGCATAAAAATTTTAATATAAACGGGAATGATTTGTTGTGAGATAGACCATTTTTCAGGTGCTCTACCTGTATTGTCTCATTTATTCTTGAAAAAATGACTCAGACGTATATTTTCATTCCTACTTTTAAGATGGAAAGCCAGAGTACAACAGCTACCCTCCAAGTGGTATCCTCTGCCTTCTACTTCATTTTCCAAAGCTCTCCTGATTCCCAGACACTTTGTTCTCCAGTGCCATGTTATGAAACGCATCTACCAGTATAATGGCAAAAGTGTCCTTGGGAAACAGTACTTTTAAAGAGGTTACAAGGCCGGGTGCATACTTAGCACTCAGGATATTACTGTTACTGTTATTGTTAGCCTTTTCCTTCTCAGTTTCCTTAATGTCCAAAGAGTTAACAAAACTTTGGTAAAGGAGTGATACGAATATCGTGTATATGGTAAAGGGGTGATATGTCTATCATGGGAAATTTTTTTTTTTTTTTTTTGCGGTACTGGGGATCGAACTCAGGACCCTGCGCTTGCTAGGCAAGCGCTTATTCCACTGAGCTATATCCCCAGCATATCATGGTAAATAAAAGGCATTGAAAAGACCTTTATTTATGGAGTAAATCTAAGAACACACATTCCATCGCAATGGCTGTATCAGTGATAGTACCTCCTGTATTTTGGAATAATTCTCAGATGAAAGATTTTCCTTGTACTGGGCATTAATGAAATGAATGTAAGTATTTTTTAAAACTGTGATTTCAGAGACATATTCTATAAACCTAATACTGTAGCCAGCCAAGCTGAATTTTCAGTTAAGTGTTAGATGGAGCTAGCTGTGTACAGGGACCAATCTAGCTCAGTTCTATAAACTCTACCACATCTAACGTTTTGAAAGGCATCCATGATCTTACTCTATGAACTAAAATCGAGGCTTCGTTAAAAACAAAACAAAGCTAGTAACTTGATTCCCTAGATAGTATTTCCCTAGAAGGTATTGAAATAAAAATATCTGTCCATGTCTGTACTCTAATAGCATTATTTGAACTCTAGGAAGCATTTGCCATCAATTCCTATTATGATTGGAAAGGGACATAAAAGTTTTGTACAGTTCCTATAAAGAATTTTAAAACAGAGGAGAACAAAGTTGTAATTTGTCCTTTAGGAAGAAATATGTCTATGTTTATCTTCTGCTACATGCTACTTTTTTTCTTTTTAAAGTAACTTAAATCACAAAAATATTCTTATTTTCTTCTTTCCATGTTAAGAGTGTTACAGTTTGGGGTTTGCAAGGGAAACACAATGTAGTAGAGGACATATTATTTATAGTATTATTTTACATCAGCCACCCAAAGAATCATATACAAAGAGTGCAAGAATTCTGTCCACACACTAAGGACCAAAATAACCCACCTGAGGGCTAGGATCCCAAAGCAGTATCCTGCATGAGTCCAGCTGAAGACCTATCTCCCATAACAGTGCCTCCTATGAGTTCAACTGGAGGCCCATGACAATGTCTCGTGCAGGCCTGTTTCATGGATCTGTGCTGGGAAGGCCCAAAGATCATTGATGGAAGCTAGAAAGTCTGTGCCACCAGGATGAAGGATCTGTGCTTGCAGGCTGAGGGATCTGCACTGGACCTAGGAATCGACACTCAAAGCAAGAACCAGAGTTCCCCTGAAAATTACCGCAGCTGTCTTCAGCAACAGTGAGGTCCAGAGCTCCTTCAATGATGGGAACAGCTGAGTGTATATCAGGATTGCCACTGTGACAAGCTTCTCCATGAGATGGAGCAGTACCATCCTCCACTTCTGGAGCCAGGAAGCAATGCTCAAAGTGAGGACCAAAGATCCCCCAAAGCGAACTGTAGCCATTCTCAGTGACAAGAAGGTCCAGACAACTTCCACAGTGAGAATAGCCAAGTTGATCAGGAAAGCCAGCATGACAGCTCCTCCAGGAGAGCAGCCCAAGAGAACCAACTTCTAAACTTCTTCCTCTCCAGGTCTGCCTGTTACGCTGCCCACAACAATCCTCAGGTGGGTCCCCCACATCTGGCACCACCCTGGTTCAGTTCAGCTGGGTGTTATAAATTAACCACCAGTTGTTAGTCTACCACAAAGAGTAAGCCATATGGAGGGTAGAGTTATGCTGCTAACTAGTATTAGACTTCCATGGAAGAAATCAAGAAAGTGTGTCACTTTACATAAAGGACTTTGTATATTAAAAGTTACATATATTTTAATACACTTTACTTTTTTTAGACACTTAGTTTCACAGCAAAACTGAAATAAAAAGTATAGATTTTTTTTTCAAAAATTCCTGCCCCCACAAACAAACACTGATTACCCATAGCTCGTAGGCTTCAGAGTTGATATATTTGTTACAGTTCATAAATGGATATTAGCACTCTTTAGTCACCTAAAGTCCATAGTTGATATTAGAGTTCAATCCTGATATTATACATTCTGTGAATTTTTACAAATGTATAATGTCATATATTGATCATTATGGTGTCACACAAAATAGTTAACTGCCCTAAAAATTATCTGAATTTCACCTATTCATCCTTCTCTTTCCTTCTTCCCCACTCCACCCTAATGTCTTTATTTCCACAGTTTTGCCATTTTAAGAATGTTGTATAAACCAGAGTGGAGATCCAAACCTGTAATCCCAGGTACTCTGAAGGTCAAGCGGGAGGACTGAAAGTTCAAGGCCAGCCTAAGCAATGTAGTGAGGACCTGTCTCACAAAGAAAATAAAAAAGGCTAGTGTTGAAGCCCAGAGTTAGAGTGATCCTGGGCTCACTCCCTCCACCATACAGTTGCAGTTCTACTGCATGTAACCTTTCAAATGGACGTATTTCACTTAGTAACATGTATTTAAATTTATTCCGTTTTTTAGTGGTTTTATAGCTTGTTTGCCAACACTAGATAATGCTCCACTGTCCAGCTATATCACAGTTTTAGTTTTCAAAATCTATTTACTGTACCTATTTTTTTTTTTTCCGGTACCGGGGATCGAACTCAGGACCTTGCGCTTGCCAGGCAAGCGCTTATGCCACTGAGCTATACCCCCAGCCCCTACTGTACCTATTGAAGGATCACTTACTTGGTTTTTTTTTTGAAGGTGTAAAAACAAAACTATATAAAGATGTAGGTTCCTCTGTGACTATCTTAATATTTTACATTTTTTAAACTTCAGATTTCTTAATATAATAATTTTAAGAGTCATACCAATGGAAATGTGTGAAAGAGGAGGTATCTGAGTTAGGGCCCTGTTGCTGGTGCAGCATGTGATTCTCCCTTTGATTGGAGTTCATGGAAAATGTAGAGACATTGTGGAAGACGGTGCTTCTGGCCTTTTCACTGTTGGACCAAAGGAAGTGGATCTCCTTAGTGAGGTCATAGGGACATATGTCAGATTTTTGAGCTGGGAAGTGATGAATAATGTCACTTATTTAAGCAGCTACTTAAGCCTTCACTTGACCTTGCTTGATTACAGATAATTGACTTAAAAGTAATAACATGACATTTACTAAGCAGTATGCTATTATTTTAATTGTCTATCAGTTTACTGGTTTCTTACAACTGGCTCAAGTTAATGAGATTTTCTATACTCTAGCATTATATTTTCTATATATAGAATATAAAGCTATCTTTTTGACATTTAGATTTTACATATTCTGATAACATAGAGTTAGAAGTTAATGTTTTAAAAATGTACTTATGCAATCATTTTCTGTGCTTTGTTTCTTTCCTTTGAACAAACAGCTCAAACTTCACTTAAAGAAATACTACCTAAAAAGAAAAAAGATTGCTATAAGGGCAGTTCAGTGAACAGAAAACAGTGTTTCTTTCCCGTGGGCAGCCGTGGCACATAAGCAGACCTCCAGCTGTTTGTCCACTCTTCTTTTGTATACCCTTTCATTCTTTGCTCAGCCTTCCTGATCAGGGCAGGTGTTCACTCTTATTTCTGTCCCAATAGAGGCTGTGTTGTCTTGTGAAGAAAGTAGCAGAAATGGTTGAAAGCCTTGTTCCTTTTCTCTTAACAGACCATGTGTCCTTAGGTCTGTCTTTTGGCATCTTAGCCTAAGGGGCATAATGCCAGGTTTTCATAAAGGTGCATTACCAAGGATATGTAATACCCATGTTTAGAATATTTCTATTAGTGAATTATTAATTTAATTTTGTGGGTTTTATTATGTTAAACAATGAGTACTTAACAGGAAAAAGTCCAAAAATCAAGTATGAAATTTTTGAGTACACTCAATTTTTTATTGAGTATTTATAAAAAAGCATCAAAATTTTCCACATCACCTGTTTTTTTTTGATGTATAAAGTCCAAAAAATAACAGTAGAAATAAATTTCTATATGAACTACAATGAAAATACCAGTAGAACTCTACAACAAAAATCATCTGTGCTTCAACTGTCACACTGAGGTAGTCTTCACACATAACAACTGTATGTTCTATGTACACACATTGGTTAATTGACAGCACATGTGCCTAGCTTCTTTCTCATGTGACAGGCCATTCTTGTCACCTCTCTTGTGTTCCTGTTTTGTCAGGAGCTTCTTACTATATTGTAAAATGTATAAGTAGCAAGAAAATAAAGATATCAATAAAATAACATTAAATATGTAATGAGTGCTTAGAGTAAGCATCAACATTTTCACTTCTGCTTTTTACTTGCTTACAAACCCTAAAACATAACATCATAAAAAAATTAAACTATGTAAACAACAATGTAAATACAGAAAAAGTCCACCACATAAGTAATCTTTGCTTTAACTATCACACTGAAAATGATCTTCACACATGACAACTGCATGTTCTGTGCACATGTATTTCTTACACTGTTATCATGTATAGTCGGGTTTCCTGTCATTTCCTGTAGGGCACAAGGTCTTTGTGATGCTGCACCTGCCTGTTCATCTGTAGGCTCACCAGTGTGCTCCAAATTTTTTTTTTTTGTTTTGCACAGTTTCCTGGGCAGAAACATTTTGTCTTACCTTTGCTGTAAATGATCTCATATGAATGCCAGTCCCAATCTCCTAAGGAAATTTTTACATGATAATTTGCACTTGTTATTTTCTTTGTAAACTATCAACTATTTATAGCATACCTATTTAGGACTGAGTAAAACACAACCATTGGCCAACACTTTCTGTTTCCAGTGACATCACACTTTTTGCATAACTCATCAACAACATGTACTCTGCATTTGGTTTTGTCATAGAAAGTTACCATCTCAGGCTTCCATTTAGTCAGTTTCCCTATCAATTTTTCTATCCTGGTACAACGTTGACATTTGCAGTATAGGCTTGCTGTTCTTTGCCATATATAAGGCCAATGTTTTATCTTTCTGAAACCCAAAGATTGTACTATATAATTCTCTGTTTTGAAGTTGCAACATTTCATATGGAATTTCTGCTTTGTTCCTGCATGCAGTTCCTATATAGGTCAACATGTGCTCTGTTAGCAAACACAGTATCAGTTGGAAACTGGTAAACCAATTGTTGAATGTCACCTTCCAATTAGTTTGGGAGATGGGAACAACAAGTCTGTTGACAGTGTCATTTGGTTTATTACTATGTAAATAAGGACCTGGTGGCTGAATTCCAGGCTAAATCTAATTAAAAACACAGTAAGTCTTCTCATTTATAAGGGCATAAATTTTTATGCCATATTTTGAAGATTTTGGGTGAATATCCTGCCAGAAACTACAGTGACCATGAAAATGTTCCAAGATGTTCATCAATAGTCATGTATTCAGATGGCTTGTTAGTTGCTTCATAATTACCCACAGATTTCCTCAAACCATGAATAAATAGCAGCCAGATTGTCAGTTCTTTTTCTTATTTGGTGGGTGGTTTTGTCATCAAACCTCAGTCAATTTAGAAGGAAACCAAATATCCTCAGTGTCATTGTTATTCCACAAACCTCAAGCCCATACCCATTAATTTTCCATAAGTCTTTTACATTCCTTCTATGACCATGAGAAAGCCCTGCTAAGTACAGCAGACCTGCTTTAAGTTTAGGTAGTGAGGTATGTCTTGGTTACTTTTCTCTCATTGCTGAGACAAAATACCCAACACCCAAAATGAAGGAAGGAAAGGTTTATTTAGCTTACAATTTGTGGAGGTCTCAGTCCATACTTGGCTGGCTCAGAGGCAGAGTGGCACATGGCAGAAGGGAAAACTGTTCATGGAGGCAGAACATAGCAAAAACAACCAGCAAAAAGGAGGAATGGCTGCACGCAGCCTCTTTCCTTCCCTTATCTTGTAAACAGGCTACCCCCACGCCAGGGATGGTGTAGCACTCACAGAATCTCCATGCCCTCCTCTTCCACAGGCTCAGGATATATACAAAGTAAGCACCCTGGCTTCCTGCTGAGTCACTCAGCGAACCTCTAGACTCCCCATGTTGACACAATGTATCAACCATAACAAGGTATCATAATAAATGCGCTTTTCAGTGTAGCTATTGGTGTACACAGAACATTTTACTTGTATTTCAGCATTTTTGTATTTGTGGAACATGTAGCATTTAATGGTTGTGTAGCTTCATTTTCCAACATTGTGTGGTAGTGCTAGCATTCTATCCAATAGGTTTCAACCCAGCCAAGATCCTCACTGTATTTTTGGACCTAGTTCTAACATTGGATTGTTTCATTTGTTTGCATGACCCTTTTGTTCCCATTAGACTAGTCAAATATATATTCATATTACTGGTTTTGTTTTGATTTTTCTGTCTTCTGAATCAAGGAAGTCTGCATTCTGTGCTATATTGGTTGGTTGTTGATCCATTTCTTTGTCCCAGGAACTTTGGCTGAAATGGCCAACATCAAAGTCATTATCATCTTCATCTTCCATGGATGAGTGAACTGGTAATTCATTTTTGAACTCCTCCAAAACTTGGAAACCTAATTTTTCATGTGCCATTATACTGAATTGGGCTACTTCTACCACAAAAATAACAATAAATCTTATTCTATTATGGTAACGTACACTGTTGTATGGCAGAAGAATGGTGTGGGTGTATTTTACCCCTCATGATGCTCAAGTAAATATATGTAAAACCTGGTAGACCGAGCATGAATGTGGGTGAAACCCAGTTTGACACTTTTGCACATGTGCACACACCTTACTGTTAAGCACCTCATAACAAGTGGGTAAAAGAAAGATTGCTGCCTGTTCCCCAGGAGCAGCTGCTGAGACTCATGGCCAGCTACTATTATAGTGAAGTACAAATTTGAAGTAGAAAAGTATGGAATGGATTGTGTTAGCTGTCTCATTTTTTTCTTATGTCTCATTTTTTTCTTATGTAAAATGAATTAATTGGCTCTGAAGGTTTTTGCTGAATATTTTCTGGATATACCATATAATTAGAGGGATGGTAAAAGTTGGTTACTTCTTAAGGGTCCTTTCAGATTCAGTGTTGAGAATTCAATATTAGAAACACTAAATTTATTCATACATGTGAAATAGAGAAAATACATACTGGTAGTAGTGTGATGTTGAGGTGAACTCATGTTGAGGTCTCTAGCAAAATGTTGAATATACAGTAGAAAGTTCTTAGTAAACAGCAGCTCCTCAATCCCAGTAGCAAAACTACCTCATTCCTTGTTGTGGCATTGTTTTTCCATGAATTTAAACAGGTTAGTATTTTAATTTTCCTCTGGAGGAGGGCAGAAGTGATATTAAAATATTAAGTCAATTAAAGCTTCCTATTAAAATTTTAAGATAGTTGAAGAGAATGGGGCAATGTGACCACAATAAATAAAGCAAATAGGGTAGTATGCTTCCAAAAACTTTTATTCCCTGTCTGTTCGTAGCTTCTGTAATAGCAATAGGTTGAAAAGAGATTCCTGTAACGTAAATAATAAAAGATACTCAAGGAAGTAATCTGCTAAGTACCATAAAGACATGGGATACTTAATACCTTTAATATCATGGTTTGGCAAAAGAAACTTCTCAGTATATTAACTATTTATTTTGTGAATTTAGCTTGAGGCAGGCTTGTGAGTAGAATACCAGTTATATCTATTCTAATCTCTCTTGCAACCTTTTCTTTCACATAGAGAAAATGCTTTTACTTTTCATTTGAAATACTCTTATTTTTCTGAATGACATCAAAGTTAGTCATTTTATTGTCTGTACAGTAAGACACATATTTATCCCAATGCACATTGTTTTGTACAATGACCAGTTTTATTTCCTAAGATGGCTTGATCATTCTATAGTAGATTAGTAGACTGAGGTAAGAGACTGTCTTAGTTTCTCTCTTTTAAGGAAATCTGTAATTCATCACTTTCAGTATGAAGACCAGGTATAATTGTGAGAAGTATAAACTGCTGCATAAGCATGCTTGAGCCTTGTTTGTACACAATTTAGGCTTTTCTTCAGAGTATAAGCAGCCTGTCAACATCCCCTTTCCTGCCATTGCCACCAACAGCCTGAAGGATGCTGGCAGTCATGCAATCTGACACTCGACATTTACAGGCACCTTGTTTTCATTAGATATGACCACCAAAATGTTTGAATTCGCAGAGTAAACAGATCAAAGGAGGTTAACAAGGGGTGCTCTGAAGGGTTTTGTTTTGTTTCATGCTTTGTTTTTTGCCTTCAAATTTTTCCACTTTAGGGATCTTTTAAATAAGTTACCACAGTGGATTTAAATGAGATTTGGTAGATGAAAACTCCTTTTCCACACCTAATAGATAGTTATGTTGGTATAGGACAGTAATGAATAACAAAATTAAAGGGTCTTAAATCTGAGCAAGGTCATATTCCCTTAGTGGGTATATGACCATAGGCAAGTTACTTAACTTGTCTCAGACTCAGTTTCTTCACTCTTAAACCCCAGATCACAATGCCTCTTAGATGACATGCTGCAGAGTGCTTTGAATGGCACAAACAGAATGTGCCCTGTAAGGGTAACACGCATTATAGAAGGACAGTGTTAACTGTAACACCACCTCAATGGCAACGCTTGCTCTAAAGGGTATTTTGGTCTGAATTTCTGTTTTGTTTCTTTCTTTTCTTCTTTGAATATGTTGCAAATTTGAAAAGAACACCACTGAAAAGATTTCAGGATCCTGTTTGGTCACATTTCTCTTGATCCCCGGTACCGCAAAAAAAAAAAAAAAAAAAAAAAAAACACATTTCTCTTGCTCCCCAGCTTGCTGTGACTGATTATCAGTCAAAAGGGTGTGAAGAAAATCAAACCACAAATACCCTGCCTTGGATAATGACAAGGGCATCTTCCTAATTTTTCCTTTGAATTTTCTTTTCTCAAAGAAAGAAAGCAACCCAGAGTAGAAGGGGAGGCCCAATTATGCCTTTTAATTGCTAGTTTACAAATTCTTGTTATAACCATAGGCTCTTGTCTCAGGATCATCCTAGAAGGCAGCATTTTAGTTTAAAAGACCCAAGCCTTGTCCCAAATGCATGTGGGTTTCAGCAAACATCTTCAGATTAAAGAATGAAGGATTTGGATCACGCATGGCATCTGCTCTTCATCAGGCCTCTCAGTATCCTTTTAGGGAGGCCTGTTTTTCTGTCCTTGTCAAAGGCTCATGTACACTATGCCAATTTAATGCTAGCTGGTAAGATTAGAAATGCCTTGCTTAGTGCTGTCAGCTAAACCTGAATCAGTGTCTGATGTACTCTGACCTGTCTACTTAGAGAGGTTTACCCTTTGCTCTACTACTCACAGTAATAGGCAGAAAGGCTCAGCTCACCCCAGCTTTTCTACAGGGGTCAGCTCCCGAAATAATTCCTTTAACAGTGGCAATAGAAGAAACACAAATCCTGCAAAGCATATAGTTTGCAATGCCTGCTTTTAGGCCTTGGAACAAAAGGAAGTGGTTTATCTTTACTGCACACCACCAACAATAGTACTTCCTGTCACTTACTTGAGAGTTTATCACTGCTGAGAACCAGTGCCCAGCTTTCCTTCATGCATATGCATTTTAACAGGGGATGCTTTGTGGTTGGTCATTGTTTTCATTGAAATTGTAATTCAGGGTTTTTTAGACATACAGACATGAGGATAAACATAGCATCTCATGGATCCTGGATGAATAAGTTCAGTCCCAAAATGTATGGTGAAAATCTTTTTAAAGGTTGGGATAGAGGAAGTTCCCTTGTAAATTTTTACTTTAGATCCTAACATTGTAACATATGGCCACTGTTAGACTTGCATGTGAACTTTAATTGGTGGTATCATCAGTTGCCTTATCATCTGTTCCTGTTTCTCGAGGTAATTGGTATTGTTTGTCAGTGGATTATATGTTTTCTCTAAGATTTAACCTGGGGGGTTATTATATACATACTTAGAATGTCAAAGCCATAAACTAGTGAATGGATGTATGACAAAATTATTGAACAGATGAATGAATGACCATATGAATAGACATGTGAAGTGGTGGTGACATTTTGTTATGTTTATGTGTAAAGAACACTCTAACATACCATCTAAGCAAATAACTCTTAGAATCTCATTCTATCCCACCATCTTCACCAACCATTCCTGTTAACCCCAATCTTCCTTGGAGATATATTTTATTCTTTATTTTTCTGCCTCTATTTCAAACAGGATTAAAAAGAAAATTAAACAGACAAACCCTGGTGCATTAAGTTAACCTGAAAGTTACTTATTCTTACCTACCAAAACACAAAGGAAAAAGTGAAAACTTTGTCAGCTAGATCCCTTTCTGAATTGTATTTAATTTTGGTTGTAAAAATAAGTTCAAAATCACCTGTACAGTGTCTTGTATAATTTATTATAAACTGACAATTTATAAGTATATAAGTTTATATGGTATAAAATTATGATGTACTAATATAATATGGAATAAATAAATCAAGCTACAAGTTACATATTTATCACCTCAACTGCTTTTATTTTGTGGTGAAAATGTTTTCAGTTTACTCTTTGCGGTCATAGGCATGTAAAATACTCTTGTTATTAAGTATAGTCACAAGATTGTGCATGAGATTTTGTGCCCTTTGTTCATCTTCCCCTCCTCCACTGCATCCTCCATAACAATCCCTTTACTCTTGGCTTTGACAGCATCGTTTGTTTTAGAGCCTACAAATCATTATATATAATATCTGTCCTTCTGTGCTCAACTTATTTCACTTAGTCTAATAGTTCATAATTCAACTTATGTTGTTGCAAACACATATAAATATATATCTTTATATACTCATCTGTTGATGAAAAATTAGGTGGATTCCATAAGTTTGTCGTGAATATTGCTTTAGTGAATATGAGAATGCAGAAATCTCTTTGACAATCTGCTTTCAAATCTTTTGAATAAATACTTAGAAGTGGGGTTGCTGGATTATATGGAAATTCAATTTTTAGTTACGCGCAAAAGAGAATTTTATTTTTCTATTTTCTTATGTGAAGGCAGATATTTTTCATTCATATTTGATGTGGGAATTGATACAAGTCTGAATACCTATTCTATGCTTGTGAGGATCACCTTTACAACCTACTTCTAAAGTTTCATTTTAACATCTTAATTTCCAGATCTGTAACCTATAAATAATTTTAAACGAAGTTAAGGTTTATCTGTTTAAAAATCTTTCTAGGACTATGCTTTCTTAATTCTTCTTTTTAACATCTTTGAGGTGTATTTACAGACTTGTATAGCACCATAGAGTTGGTTGTATCCAGGTCAGCACACAGTTTGGAGTCTTGTTAATTTATTTGATGTTGTTGGATTTAGTACACAGTTCATCTTTCTCATTTAAGCACTTAGAGGTAATCATTTTTACTTCTTCAACAAATAGGGACAAAGCAACAAAAAGTACAGTTTGATTATCTTCTGATTGCATCCTTTTAACCAAAGGGAAATCATCAAAAAAATAATTTCTCAGAAGGCTTATACTATTTAACCTATCTCAAGTCAAATAGCTCAGCTTACTGGGAGCCAATAAACTCTGGTTGGAATAAGGTGGGAATTAAATATCTAAGAATGCAGTGTATGTAATAACAAAGCAACAAATAAAGTGGTACCATTTTTCCATTTGAAAAATTGATAATGATTTGTAGAAAGGAAACTTCTGTGAAAGTACAGTGGATGGTTATTTGAGGATACCACTGGAAAGCCTTTTTGTAATGTTTGTTGAGAATATTTCAATGCTGGTGCTTTTGACCTGTTCTTTGTCTAGGACATTTTTCCAAGCTAACAATCCTGTGTGATAAAAACCTTCATACAATCTAAATACCCCATATCATATCAATTACTTTTTTTTTTTTTTTTTTTGGCGGTACTGGGGATCGAACTCAAGACCCTGTGCTTGCTAGGCAGGCGCTTATTCCGCTGAGCTATATCCCCAGCCCCCCCATATCATATCAATACATGATTATTGATAATTTTATATTTTATAATTTCATGCAAAGGTTAAATAATTCTTTGAAAGCGTACTTAAAGGAAAATATTTACTACATGCTAATTTTATTTAAGAATATATATACAAAGTGTTCACATTATGCATAGAAAAAGTGAAAAGAATAAGTAACAAACTGGAAGAAAATGCACCCAGATGGTTAATGACTAGCTTTTGATTGGTAGAGGGTAAGCAGATTCATCTTCTACCAACATTATGTGTTACTTTTTGTAACTGTAAATTATTGTATTTAAAAGAGTACTGTATAACTAGTTTGTATCCCTTCTGATAGATTATAGCCACATTGTTACAGACTTGTTGGAACATTGCCCTGTGTCTTCAAAATGGAATTAATGGTAGTTGCTTAATAATGACTGTAGTAAAAACAAATGACTGTAATTTAACAAAAGAAAGTCAATCATATCTTTTTGATTATTAATCCAGCCACTTCAGCTTCCTATCAGATCCTTGGCTAACATGCTTTCCTACCAAAGCAGATGTACTTAACTAACCACAGAGAAATGCTTGCATATGTCAGAGTAAAATCCCAGTGATCACTTATTTTGCCTTGGGCATGTACACTTTGTAGAAGTAGGCTTCTTAGTCTGAGGCCTTTCAATAAGTAGTGATAATCCAGAAAGATAGATATAGTCATTGTGTGTTAGAGATTTCTTGTCACTACTCAGACATTTGACTGTAATTTGCATCTTAATGCATCCACATAGTTTTCTAAAGCATTTGGGGTCTAGGTAAAATCACTCTTCACTTTTAAGTAATGTATGTGGCCATCTGATCCCAAAGCCTACCAAGGATTCCAAGTGATTGGGGAAACTGCAGGTTGAGGTAGCAGAATTAATAAGGTGATTCAGAAACCATAACCATCACAATGTTGTTTCCCTCTTTTGGGTAGACAGCGTAAGGCCTTTTGCTCTAGATAGGGTGTGTGAGCCATATACCTTTTACTTTAGATTCAATGTCCAAGGAGACACTTGAATCCCAAGATGTGCCAAATAAGATTCTAGACCTTCTCAAAGATGGTTTCACACATTCATTTATTGATCACTTTGTCTTTTAGGATCATAACTTCATTAATTTCTTGCTGTGTAATCTAGGATCATTTAGGTCAGATTTTTCCTTTGTAATTCATCCTAATTGCCCAGGCTTTAATGTTACCAGTAAATGTCTAACTCAGCAATTTTGTCCCGCATTAGGTTTCTTCATTCTATGTTGTTCTGTGAGACACTTTAGGTGACATTTCTCATTATAGATTAGCTATTTCATATGGAATAAATTCTGTCCATGAGAGATAATAATCTTGAATTGAAATCACCATTTCATTTGGAAAAGAGTTCTCTGTCAAACATTATCAAAGAGTTTCGCTTTAAAGTTGTGGAGAGATGACTTATTAGTCTCTTTACATTTTCTCAAATTGTAATGCAACTGTATCAAAATATAAAATATTAAATATGCTGGTTTAGTTACTAGTTTTGCAAGTATCATAATGAGGATTGTCCTGTTACAGCACAGTATTTGTTAAGGTTTTTAAAATCAGCTTATTTTTAAATTACTATAGAGAGTGAAAAATGAGGAATAGGTAACTACTTAAATATAATCTGAAGTTAAAAGAGAGCAGATCAATGACCAAGAATGCAAACCATAAAGTTCATTTCCTAATCCTTTATTGCATACAGGGTAAATATCAAACCTTTATTTCTTAAGGGATCACCTAATCCTGGACACTTCTATTCTCAGGAGGAATTTTACCAAGGTTTCCTGTTGTCCTACTGTGGCTCTCAGTCACTCTGTGTGCCTAAGGAGAGGGGATGTGGCAAGGTGGGTCACCTGTATAGTCACTCTGGCAGTGTTGTGGGGATATTAGCTATGTGCTGTGTCAAGGGTATATGTGTTTATTTCATTTTAACAGAAAATATTTAGATGAGACAAGAATATACCAAGAATAATAGAAGGTTTTAACATTTGAGAACATGAAGTCTTCCAAAAATATTTTTTCAAATAATATTGCCTACTTACAATACTTCTCTGAGGCAGATAAAGGACCCTGAAGAGCTTTCTGGTTTTTCTTTTCTGGACCTGCTAGTCTATAATGAATGCACTATTTTGATTAAATCGTCAAGTTTGTTGTCTGCCGTCTGCTCAGAACTCCTGCCTGAAGAATCTAATTCTGTCGGGAATTCTGACCTTTAGCTCTCAGGATCTCTGTACAACTGAGTCCCTTACTTTGGATTCTCCTGTTTCTCTAGCTGCTTCTCCATAGGACTGGAGGGAAGAAGAGAGCCTTTTATGCAGGTTTGTTACCAGGATGAAGGAGATGGTGATAACTGATCTGTGGTTCCAGAAAACAGCGCACTTTCCGTGCCTTCCTCTCCACAGCACCTTTGTGGGCACTTCCTTTTTTCTGGAGAACACTGATAGCTCTTGATGGCAGATAGTGCTGAGTGCTCCCTGCATTGTGTGGAAGTCTGGCCTCCCACTGTCCTCTCTCCAGCACCAGAGAGATCACAAAGTGTCGGTCATCAACACAGTAGTATTGAAAAAATGGGCTCTCGTTTTAGCAAGTAACTTAGTGGTAGTTGGTTGTCAGCATGGTTTTTTTTCATATTGGCTTGTTGCTACAGGGTCTGATTCTGGCAGATTACAACTCTGTAGCTAGTCATTTTCTATTTATTTGAACCTATTTCTCCAGTCTACTGAGCTTTCACTGGCCAGCATCAATTCAGACACATTGCAATTCCTCAGAATCTCTATCCCCATCAGATGGTTCGATCTATGAGAAATTTAGCTAGAGGCATTTAGACAAAAAAGAAATATTGTGGCTGGGGAAGCATTTAAGTTAGAGGAGGCAGCCAGGGCTGTTTTATTACTTAGGCCTGTGTCACCTGTGATGACCCATGAGAGTGGAGAATATTGATCGCTTGTCACTCAAGACATTCAGCAGATTGCATTGACAAAGCTTGGCAGGTCTCTAATAGCAGGGTTACTGGCCTTGGCTGCAGCCCAAGGGAAAACTCTGCAGGCCCTATTACTTGGTGGCCTTTTAACTTCTATAGAACTGGGAGCGAAGACATGATTTTATGGTTATAAATGACTTTTCCTACTTGCTTTCTTCTCTCCCTTTTTAATTTCATTTCTCTTCGTTTCTGTCTTACCTCCCTGGTTCTTCCAGCCCCTCCTTTCTTATTATAGATGGTCATGAAAGTACTGTTTTCAGGATAATATCAACTGTGTGGATTAGAGAATGCTTAGCGAGCCTACTAAGGGCTGAGGTACTCTCTCCTTCTGGGACTGCTTGGCACAGCCGTACTGTTTGGGCTGCTAGACTGTGCCTGCGGGTATACTGGAACTTGTGTTGTAGGCCCTTCGTGGATGTTGCCTTGTTCCACCTTTCCCCTCTTGATACAGGTTTTTGCTCTTCTTCATTCCTAGTAGTTGACGTCACATAATCCTGATGTCTAGCAGAATGTAATACTCTCATATCTAGGGAGTAGCTTTCAAACTGATCTGATCAATCAGTAACATTCTTTCATAGACACTGTCCTTTTTCACCAAGTATTCAAATTACTACCAGTATTGAACTTTTTGTTCCTCACCTAGGTTGATCTTTAGTGAAACATTGTTCTACAATTAGTATTTCTGTCTTGCTATCATTTGCTTTATTGAGAAAAAAAGTCTTGGATTTTCTATGTACCTTTCTCTAAAAGAGTAATCATTTTTGTCATCTCCTCTGTCTTTCTGAGGATAGAAATGATGTCATTATCCCCATTTTAAACAAGAATAAGACATTTTGATGGATCACTGCTCTCCTAATCAGAAGTGATTTCAGTGTTTTAATTACAAATCCTCATTAAAATTTCCAGTCTTCTGGTAAGTGACAAAGATCGTATAATCTGTATCACCCTCTGAGCGACTGCCTTTTCCCTCTCTCCTCCCCAATCCCTTCCATTCTCTCCCTCTCACTCTCCATCTGTCTCTCTGCTTCTTTTTTCTTTCCCTCTCCTCTTTTTCCTCTCCCTCTGTCCTGTGTTATCTCGTCCTATCCTCCTTTTTATCCTTTATGTAGTCTTTAGCTGGTCAACCCTTACTTCCTCTAATTTGCAATGTTTTGTCTGGCCAATATTCTTTTCTGACTACTTTCATACATAACTGGTGGAAAAGAAAATTCTGATCTTTGCCGAGATTCTTTTCTAAATAGATACATTTGGTGTACAGAATTGAGTTCTCTAGATACATAAGAAGTATAGGCTACTCTTGAATACTACACATTGCATTTATTATTTATATTCCAGTATTTTGTCACAGATAAGCTCTGAGTTATTGAAAGAATTATGTAATCTCTCTGACCCTCAAGTTTCTTCAGTTGTCAAATGTAGGATAATATTGTTTACCAAAAATAACAGAATCAAGCCACATGTTGTGGCACATGCCTGTAATCCCAACTACTTTGGAAGCTAAGGCAGGAAGATGCCAAGTTTCCAAGGCCAATTTGGAAAACCTAGTGAGATTCTGTCTCAAACAAAAAAAGTGTGTGTGGGGTGGGGGCATAGTTTTGTGGTGGAATGCTTACCTAGCCTGTGTGGAGCCCTGGGTTCAGCCCAGTACAACAACAAGAAAAAGCTTATGGTGTGCAAGCTATAGCTTATGAAAATATGAATTAGCTTGGGTTAGCTGTGGTCTAGAAACTTTATTTTTCTATCTCATGCAACTATAGAGGCCTCAGAAGGGGCGAATGAAAGTGACTGCTTGGACCAGTATTTGAGGACTAGGGAGCACTGCTGGAGATGGAAATGTGAACATTATTAGAAATGGCTGTGTACCCATTAATATTCTATAACACTCTGAGCCACTTTGAATTAAACCACTTATCTGTGAAAGGTTTTATAATTCATATGACCTGAAATAATTTATACCTAATTAGATTTTGTCAACTGAATAATTCCATCTCATGTTGCTTTCACAGAATAATTTAAGCAACTGCATTTTATTCTCAAAATAGCTGTAAATGTCAAATTAATTTTGTTGACATGATCAACATGGAGAAGAGCTACTGGCAGAATCGTTTGTCAACTGAATCTATTCTGAGTCCCCACAGTATGTGTAGATTGATCATGGTTTAGCTGATTTTTGCAGTTTGTTACTTCCTTGGAAAGAAGTAACTGGCAATGCTTATAAAAACTGTTACAGAATTTCTGCCTGCCTGGTTAGATACGGTTTCCTCCTTTTCTGCATTACACATGTGATGTCTTTTACTTTGTAAGGTATCTTTTTATAAGGGTGAGACTGGAACCCTTGTTCTGTCTCAGTATCTGTTACATTCTCTATTAATGTCATAGTTGCCACTGACTGTATTAGCTTTTCATGGCTGGGGCACAGTACTTGACACAACAGGACAAGTTTAATTTGGCTTGTGGTTTCAGG
Source organism: Dinomys branickii (assembly GCA_004027595.1). Classification (NCBI taxonomy): domain Eukaryota; kingdom Metazoa; phylum Chordata; class Mammalia; order Rodentia; family Dinomyidae; genus Dinomys; species Dinomys branickii. The sequence continues at coordinate 235,424 of PVLD010000606.1, read as the reverse complement.
ATATTTAGTCCTTGGCAGAAAGGTGTGGCAAATCAAAGGTGATTAATTCATGTTGGATGAGAGGCAAAGCAGGGCAACAATGCCCAAGAGGAAGGAGCAGAAGATTTGACATGGACCCCAAGCTGTACCTCTGTGACCTACCAGACGCTCCCAGAAGTGTGTTTCACCAGTCCCCTGGGTGCAGCCTAAAACCAATCAAACCCACACTTTGCCCATTGTTGTTCAGTCTCCCTGTATTATTTTGGTGTGCGTTTCCACTTGGAGAGCCAATCCTTCCCCCTGAAAATCCCTGCCAAAGGACTAGTGTCCTTGTAGTGCACTAGCTTACTCTAGTCATCCCACTTATTTTTCCTTTCTCTTGTGCTGTCAACCCCTACCTGGCCCAGTCTTCAGCTAGAAAAGTGGAAGTTCTGTCATTTGTAAGCTTTTACCTTCCTGTGATGCTAAAGCTGTATTTCATCCTGGCATGTAGAAAAATGATACTGCTTATATAGCACATTGAAGTAAATAGATAGGATTCCTTAATGCTGAAACGTGACTGGATCGGATCAGAGACTGTGACAAAAGGCTAAGTTGGAAGGAATACAGGTCTTGGAATGTATACTTTCCTAGAGATTTGGCTCAACCAATTCTAAATTAAAACCAATCTCAGCAGCATTGTTCCTGGGGTGTTACCTGGAATTAATCTCCTGTTTTGAGCTGAGCATTCCATGTACTACAAGGGCAATCTCTGTTTTCCTCCAAATCATTCCCATTTATCATTTATATCTAGACTTTAAGAAGTTAATATTTCTGCCTTGGGTACCTTGGAGTAACAACTTTGGTGTTCTTTTTCCCAAGAGAATAAACTTACCTTCTTTCTTCAGCTTCCACTTAGGCACTAGTTTCATCCAAAACAGTTCTATTCCTACTGTACATCAAGAGACTGCATTTCTATTGGCAAAAAATACCAACACAACTCAAAGCCTACCTACAATAGTTGTCCCCCTGTAACAATTTTGGATCTTCAAGATAGTAAATCATTGTTGTTCTTTGGTTTTTCTGCCCACACATACGTACTTTGTATTTTATATTCCTTAGAGGGGATGTCTCAATACAGAGTTGGTTCATGTAGCCCTGTTATGTTTATTTTCACCTTTTACCAAATTGCTCTACTGATCTGCTGTTGATGTCCCAGAATGACTAGTAAATATAGACATTTAGGATTGGGTATTCTGTATGAATGTGTGATTTAGAAAGCTATCTTAGGTCATGTGTGTCTGGATGTTTTCCAGTGATTTTATACAGCCTTTCATAAGATCATTGTAGAGAATCTGCATAAGTTTGGTGTTAATAATAGTGTACTGAGGCAGAATTAGAAAAGGCTGAATAATTATGTGAATGTGAAAATGGTCCTTGATTTCATGCCTCAGGCTCTTGCTTCAGGTTTATCAACACTTTTATTTGTGACTTGACTTTGAAATTGACTGAGGGGTCAAATTGTGATAGCCTTATGCAGAGACATCACTGACAGTTTGGGTGACAAGAGCAAGACCCCCAAAAGTCTCAGATTAGAACAATAAATAGTTCAAATCCAGCAAGCTGAAGTACCAAAAAGAGATAGATGTGAGATCCTATATCAGGAGCCAAAAATGCATTTTGACAGTTAAAATATAGAGAGTTATTATGCCTCATTTTTGCGACAAAAGGATTGTACTTTATTAGTATGCTGGAACTGGTTATTAATCATCTCACAAAATACAGTTTAACATCACCCCGATTGAACAAGGTTACAGAAATATTCCTATTAGAATTTGTACAGAGAAAGTTTTCCAGATGGTTGAAGGGACTCAGAATCATGTCCTAGAAGAAATAATTGAGAAAACTCCAATTATTTAGCCTCCAATTACTTGTATGATAACTGTCTTCAATTATTTAAAGGGCTATTGTGTACAAGAGGAATTGGACTTATTCAAGGGGAGAGGTCTCAGAGAACAGGTGCAGGTGAATCCAATACATAAGGACAGTGTTGCTAACAACTTGAAATGTCCAAAAGAGGGATGGGCATTATTTGGAGGATGTAGGTCACTGGGAATGTTATAGACACTAGTACTAACTGACCTTGCAGGAGTATTGTGAGGGAATATGAACTTTGGCTTATGATTGGGTAAGATGGTTTTTATGAGCATGTCCGATTCTGAGAGTTCATGGGCCCAGAGATAATATGCTATCTTCTGTGTCCCAATAGTTGAAAGAGCTCAAAGAAGCTGTTTTGAGTCATGGCTCAGTTTATATGATTGAAGTGCTGAAGGTATATTTCCATATTTGTTTGTGTACTTGTCATCTCCCTGTAATTTTCTGTAAACTCTTATGATGTTACCTTTATAATCTCACAAAGCCTTATACACGGTCTATATGTAACAAGGACAAAGTAAATATTGAGCTAACATGTTGAATAAAAAGTGAGATATGTCCAAATGTCCTTTACTGATCCTAGTATCATAATGAAAGCCCTCGGTAGTTGATCAGAAATTATATCTGTGAAGTCCTAATGGACTGGTGATGTAGATAAGACATTTCTATAGCATTTTTCTCTGTGACACACACAAATGCCAGTGCTTTACTAAATGTGAAATAGGGCTGTGCTATCTGGCCGGGATTGTTTTGCCTCATGGATGGCTATGCATTGACCACGTTGGCCTCTCCTGCTTCCTATGCAGGCATCTCTACCAAATTAGCTCTAGACTTTGGATATTTGAAATGTATTTTATAGTATTTTGACTGCTGTATTCCTAAATTAGTCATGTACTGCCACCGTAATTCTGGAAGATTCAATGCTGAGACGGACAGTGGGTCTACCACAGTCTGAGTCTTTGGTGCTTTCTGCTTGGGCAAGTGGTCAGGTACCATGGCCCATTTTTCACAGCATTCCTCCTGCCTGTAATCAGGGTTTGGCATATGGACTTTAGTAGGACGCTCTAGTGCTCTTTACTCATATTTCTTCCTCACTGAGTAAACCTTCTTTGTTCTTCAAACCAACATTTTCTTCCTGTTTTGTGTTTACCTTGCTCTATATACTGCGTTTTTAACTTCAGTATATTTTTTTATGACTGTGTCGATGATATGTTTGAATAGGGTGGGAGAAGGGCCAAGGTAACTTCAATCTCTTTCATTATTAATGTCTCCCCCAGAAAGGAAAGGAGGACAGGGAAGCATGGGGCTAAGGAGGAGTGGAGGATGCTGAAAGCAGAAGACGAAATGACAGGGAAAGTAAAAAGTGGGAGAAATCTACTGAGAAGACTTTAGTATTGAAGAATTTTGACCTTGTGTTGTATAACTTCTGTGTCCCTTTTTGTAAATTTTGGTCTGTTTTCATTGCATTCTTTGAGTAGGAGCTAAGAAGGCTTTTAGATGTGTGTGTGTGTGTATGTATATGTGTGTGTGTATATATATGTATATATATATATATATATTAGAAAAGAAAATAACATTAATAGAAGGACTTTTTCTTTGCTACCCCCCTCAAACCCTGCCCCCCCACACACACAAGTTTTGGTTCAGTTGATAGAGAACATGGAATAATGCTGTTAGGGTTAACTTTGCTTGTAGAGAAGTATTTGCTGGTTCTTCTGTAAATTCATAACCATCAAGGAGGACAGCTTGGTTATGAATGACCTCATAGACTATACAACTTTATGTACCATGTATCTATTATGCCTCATTTTTGTAACAAAAGTATTGTACTTTATTAGTATATAGGACTGGTTATTAATCATCTCATAAGAACAAACTATTAAATTTTAGGAGTTTTATAAATTCACCTTCAACACAGGTTTTATTAAAAATTGAGTTATATAAACTTACCATGCTTTTAATATGATTTACCTAATAGTAATCAATATTTAAAACTTATCACAATTTCATTACTTTGCTATTAACAGTGACTTAATGGTTACCAACATTGTGATGTGGTAGAAATACTGCATTGTGGTGTGCTGTTGAGCCTTCTCAATTTTACATTCAGCGTCATCACTTCAGTACTTTGAAAACAGCCATGATTGAGTTATTTGCAATATTGTTTTTTTTTTATTTTAAAGACAAAAGAATGGAGACATGTGAACTAGAATAAGCCATAAACAATATCAAAAATACAAAATAATACAGAATATAGTAGGGAATTAGCACTGGATGCTATATTACATAATGTTATCTTCACATTAGTTAACACATAAACATTAAAGGAAATACCAACTTACAGAAAAGATAGTAGGGAGTTATCACTGAATGCTGCATAATATAAAGTTATCTTCCCTTCTGTTAATACAAAAACGATTGAGGAAATACAAATTATAAAGAACATAGAAGGGAATTAGCTCTGGATGCTGTCCTACATAATGTTACCTTCACATGATACTCAGTTACACAGATGGCCCATTTGAACATTTAATTTTCTCCTCCCTCATCTGCATTGCCCTACCACTCAATCAGTCATCTTCCCTGTGATAATAACTGTATTCCTGGGTTTATCTATACCCCTGGACTCTCGCCTTGGGAAGAGATATAGCTACCTCAGACTATACTATAGCGTACATGGGTGTATACAAACTACCATGGTAGGACGTGGAAAAGCACCTATGCTCACAATGGACCGTCCAGCTCCGCCCCGTTGCCATGCTATGGATGGGGGCGAATCCAGTCTGTGGGGTACCCTCAGCGGGGCCCACAGTGGAACAGCCACGTGGCCCTCAGCGGAGCAGCCGCAGGGCCCACAGCGGAGCAGCTGTGGGGCATGCGCCCTTGTCGGGGTGCCCTCGGTGACCTGTTCAGCTCTGTCACGTTGCCTCGATGCCAGAGGCCCTTTCTTCTCCTCCTCCCTCCTCCTGATCTCCATTATTACCGTTCCCCACCCCTTGCAGCTGGGCAATGGATGAACTATGATGCTTGGTATAAGGGCTTGAAATCTCCCTGGTCCGTTATCAGTTAGTTCAGGGTATGAACTGAGTTTAAAGATTAGTTCTAGAATAGAGTTGGAGATTTTCTCAGGTCTGCTGTATAGAGTATGTTGTTTTTCAGACTCCCAGTCTGCTGCTTTTCATCTAATTTGTTGCTATGGGTTCCTGCAAGGTTCATATGTGCAAGCTGTAAGGAGACCCTCTTGGTGATCACATTAATAGTTTGGGGTGAGGCCTGAAGGCTGTGGATTCGTCCCATTGTTGCCAGGAACAGGCGGTGCTTGCTCAAGCTGCCGAGACTCAAGGTACTCCCAGAGTTCAGGGTGGGAGCTGAGTCCTGGCAACCCAGCTCGTGCTTCCTGCCTGATGTTGGAGTGAGAAGGGCGTGGAGCCACGCGATCCACCTCCATCTGCATCTCCCTCCCGTTGCGGTGATCCTCGGTTGGATCCCTGGGAGCCACCGCGGCTCACCGCCGAGGTTCCCCGCTGCTCTCCACCGGTAGTTGTTCACCCAGCAGAGAGGCGGGGGTCACTACCTGGAGGCAGGTGCAGAGCCGGGCGTGGTGGGCTGTGTACTAGTTGCACTGATTCTCTCCAGGTGCTGATTAGGAAGGTTGCTGCAGGGTGGGGACTCTGCCCCAGTGGCTGTCGCAACCTCTCATTCTCACACTGGGTTCGACAACTGCTCCCGACCACCATTGCCTCCTTTCCTGGCTGTGCCCTCCTCTCTCCAGCCCTGGACCAGTTCTCTGAACTCCGCTCTCCCCTGACCGAGTCAGGAGGCTTCCCTGAGTGTGGGCCTCTGAAGCTGAAGCTGCGAATGCCAGAAAGAGGGCACGGGCCATGGGTGTGCTTGGAGCAGTGACTTCCTCCTTCTCCTCTCCCTCCGACTGCGCCATGGCGGATCTCCAATCCTTTCCTCCAGCAGAGGTTTTGCTTAGTCTTTCCGAGGGCTTCAGTCCCCATTTCAGATCCTTCCTGAGTTCAGGATATCCACCTCTTTCCCTTCTGTCCTTCACATGTTGCTATATTCCTATATTCCTTTGTCTGAGTGGCATTCCTCCGGGAGGTTCTTTGTGCACTGCCTACCCGGTCGCCATCTTGAAGTCCTCTCATAAAATTTATTTAGTTATTTGTTACTTTCTAATGAATTGACCATTACATTTCTAAAGTTCTGAAATGGCCAACAGACCATAGAAAGATACCACTTTAGAGTCCTGCTTGAAACCAACAGCTACAGAAAACTGCTGGCCTTGATTCAGGGCCAATTATTTGCAATATTGTAAGCAGTGGAAATCTATACTTGAATTCTTATTAATGGATACTGTAGACCTGGAAACAGGCTGGAGAAGATGTTATCAACATTGTGTGGATTGAATTTGATAATATGTAGTACCTATATTAATTTCATTGTAGGATAGCATTTCTTCCTATATTTTAAAACTTTCTCAGCTCAATAAGAAAGTTATTCATGTCCTTAATGATTGAAGTTTTGTACTGTCACATATCTCTTATGCTTTCATTTTATTCATTCAAAAATAGCGACCAGGTTTCGCATCTATAGTTACTATCACAGTTCCTTTCTTGTTACTGAGAAACAGTACCTACCACCTATAAACTAAAAGAGGAAAGCTTTATTTTGGCTTACAGTTTATAGATTATTGAGTCCATAGCCTGTCAGCCCCAAGGTAAGGCAGCTTGGCAGAAAAGAAAGGGCTCGTGGAACAGCAGATGGAAGGAGAAAGAGAGAGAGACAGAGACAAAGACAGAGAGAAAGAAAGAGATAGAGAAAGAGATATCAAGGCAGGAGGGAGGAAGAGACACCCTTCTAGCCATGCTACCAGTGACCCACTTAATGAGGACCGTGCTCCTGGATCCAGTGACCTCCCAAATGTCCCAACTAAGACCTGTGAGGCTTTTGGGGGACATCTACATATAAACTATAACACCTTTCTAATGTGGTATTAAGATTTGCTAAAACTAAAAGAATTTCTTATATTTCAACAGAAATATTCTGTGAGTGTAAATTTTCTGTTTACTTGGAATTTACAAAGAAGTTCACTATGTACTTTGTTAATGGTAAAGTAGTTGCTGTTTAATTTTATGTCAGTAAAACTTATAATATATATCCCATATACACATACACAAAGGAAAACATCATTTCTCATGGGATAAGTACTATCAACTGCTTAAAATCCAAAAGGGACTAAAGCTCTGCCTTAGGTCAGTAAGGATCTTATATAAATAATGAAATTTCTGTTTTCAACCAAACAAGAGGGTCAGAAGCAATATAGGAAACCTTCCTGATTATAGAATACAAGTCAGGATCTTGAATGCTGTCAACTGTAAATCACTTGAAGGACAAGGTATTTTGGATTTTAAAGCATGCCCACTATTTTTAAAAGAATATTAGAGGATATTGAGAGAGAGAGGTGTTTAAGTATCTTTAGGATATCATCAAGGCTTTGGTATCCAATATTTTGAAAGATAATGAAGGCCCTTTTGATAAAAAGCAAGCAGTGTAGTTTTCCTAAGTGTTTATATGAAATAACAAATGCTTGAGAGTTTGTCTGTGGTGGTTTTCTCTTAGAGTTTATCCATGAGGATTAGGAAATAGGGTAGGGTGGATGATAGCCTTTATTTTGCATTGGTCTGAGAAGTAAATAATAAACTATTAAGAGAAATTTGAGATCCTAGGGTCATAAATATTATAAATAAAAATTCTGGAGATATGAAGAAAGTGATTTTTAAAAATAGGAGTAGAAACTTGAAACAAAACACTGTTCTGTTTCTATGTAACTGCTAAGACAGTTTAAGTAAAAGCCTATATTTGTGCAAAATTTTGGTTAAGAAGTATTTGCATTCATTTGTGAGACTTGATGATAAGGAATATTTTCTTTAATTTACTTTAGCTAAACAATATGTGCTTGGTAAAATTTAAAGATAAAATTGTAAAGTGCTCCAAAAACTTTGAAAGTCACTTTTAATAAATAACGTCCAAATTTTGTTAATGGAATGGTAAATATGAACAAAGATAATTAGTCCATGACAGTTTTGTTTGCCTTTAGGAATGAAAAAGAATTTGGTGGATTTTTGGTGAAATGTATATATTTAAGCATACTAGTTTGATAGGTGTTGAGGTGTGTGTGTGTGTGTCCGCACACACTTGCGTAGAAGGGGAGATATCCTGAACACTATGACTCATTATTTCAAAGATCCATTACAAAAATATTGTATTAATCCCAAGAAAGACTAAGAATGTAACTTTGAAAATAAAATGACTTTTCAATCCTATGTTGACTATGTGCCTAAAATATTGATTTACTAATACCTGGAACTTACAAATTAAATTTTATGGTATATGGATGATTTATTGTAATCTCCTACAAGGAAATTCATTTTACAAAGTTTTTCAAAATCATCCTATGTTGGGGAGGGTGAGGCATTCCTAATTCAAAGCAGGAGTCAGGCTAAGCTCACATGTGTCCCTCGAGGAAAGAGGAAGGTTTTACTTGTTGAATATGTTTTAAAAATATTTATAGATACAGCTGGAATTTTAGTACTTCTGGTTTTAATGATGGAACTCCCAAATGATTAAGATTGTTCCAAGCAGTCTGAAGTATGTCTGAATTTCAAGAACCATATACACTGGGTCTAAAGACTTTTTAGCTGGAAATTTTGAATAGGAATTTTGGCCTTTTAATCACTCCTGTTTCCTGGACTTTTTCTTAACAGAATACTTTCTTCCTCCTATTCTGCCTTCAAACAACTGAAGACTGTTCTTGTCTACTACAGCAGATTTTAATGTAAAGTCATTAGTAAATTTCTAAATCGCAAAATTAAATGATTTTTTCATCCATCTACTATATATTTTCTTTCATACCAATCACATGATTTGGTGCTGAGGATGTATTAGGAAATAAGGCAGAAATATTTCTCTGTATTCAGAAACTTCAGTCTTCTGGCATCATTTATCTTCTTCCCTGAAACTTCATGAACTTAGTAACTTTTGGTTAGTAAAATCATTGATAATTCTGCCACTGGTGATTTCCCCTCCCTGCATGATTCTACCCTAACCTTCATGTTGGTTGTTAATTGATTTTGTGAGTTTTTTGTATGATTTCACATGATAAGTGCCTTCACATCATTTCCCATTTGTACGAGAGCTTCAGTAAGTACTGAGGGAGCCCAGGGCCTTCTTCCTCCACTTCTTGGATGTGGAGGTAACTTCTTGCATCAGGAAGCCGGCAGCAAGAGCTTCCGTCATAATGGGGCGAAGGCGCTGAAGCGTATATACCCTGTAAAGAGATGGCAGAACAAGCTGCTTTTAGGTACTTTAGCCACATTAGATCTAATTCCTAAAATTCTCAAACTTATCTTTTTAAAACTTGATCTCCTATTGTGTATATGTATATAGACGCACAAAAAATGTATAGACACACACTTGTATAGACACACAACTCAATTTTGACATGCGGTGATACAGTATGATAATAGGATTGTGGTATTTTTATTTGTTTTTAATAGCCTTGTTGTGATATAATTGACATGTAGTGAACTGGTCATATTTAAACTATACACTTCGATAAGTTTTGACATATGCATGTACTCATGGAACCACCAGCAGCATCGAGATAATGGATATGCCCAATGAGTCATCCTTTAAAATTTCCTCCTGTCCCTGGTAATTCTTGACTTCATCAAGTCTCTTTCCACCTCAATTTATTCCCCAGGCTGTCTCTGGGATCTAGACTTTTTGTACAAATGCAATTATGCACATGTAATCTTTTATTGCTTTGGGGTCAGGTTTCTTTCACTCAGCATAATTATTTTTTAGATTTATCTACATTGTGGTACATAAAAATTGTTTATTCATTTTTATTGCTCACTGTTTTCTGTTTTATGGATATACTACCAATTTTTTTATACATTCACTGGTGATGGCCATTTGGGTTATATCCAACTTTTTTATTATAAATAATGCAGCTATGAACATTTCTATATAAATTACAATATGTATTATTTTCTAATGCATAAATACCGAGTAGTAGGATGACTAGAGATATCAGGTTCATAGTAGAATTTTTCAGAAACTTCCAAAGAATAATCATAGTGGTTGTATCATTTTACATGCCCAGAGGAGTGTATGAGACTTTCATTGTTTGTATATCCACTCTAATTTGTAATGTGATTGATGCTTTTAATTTTAGCCAATAGGTATGTAATGATATCTCATTATGGTTTTGAATTGCATTTTATTAATGAATAATGGTATTGATCATTTTTTCATATGTTAACTTTTCATGTATATATCTTCCTTGGTAAAATATCTATTCATGGCTTTTGCTGATTTTTTCACAATTGTGTCATTTTCTTATTGTTACGTATTTTACTCTGGATCAAGATTTTTATCAGTTACTTGATACGTATTTCCTCCAAACTTGTGGCTTACTTTTTTAAAATTCCCTTAAGGTTATCTCTCAAGAATAGAAGTTTCAATTTTTTATGAATTTAGTTTAACAAGATGCTTTTATAGATCTTCTTTTTAGCATCATATCTAAGAAATAGATTTTATTCCAAGCCTATAGTATGTTACCCTATGCTTTCTTCTAGAAGAGGTTTAGTTTTAACTTTTACATTTAGGTCTTTGATCCATTTTAGTTAATTTCTGTAAGTGAAATAATACCTGTAATGATTCTTTTATGGCATATATTTATGTGATTGTTCTAGTATCATTTGTTTAAAAGACTCTCTTTATCAATTGAATTGCATTTACATCTCTGTCAAAAATCAGTTGTCCATAAATCCATAAGTCCAATGTTACAGTTTTAGTGTTTCTCTTTTTTTCTTTTGAAATGCTGGACGTTGTATAAATGAGGCAAGTGATCTACCACTAAGCTACATCCCCAGCCCTATAGTCTTAATTCTGTTTCAGTGATCAGTTTCTCTGTCATCAAAGTCAACAAACCAAGTGGTCCATGGGGGAAAATTCAACTCACATCATGTTTTTATATGGCCTGTGTGATTGGAATGGCTTATGTATTTCCAAAGGTGTTTTTAACAGAAGGAAATGTGACATAGGGCTCATGTATCCATTAAGACCTAGAATATTTACTCTTTGGACCTTCTGCAAAGAACATTTTCCTAAGCATAGTATGTTTGTTAACACCAGGGCCTGAGGTCTCGATTGCTATAACTTTACAACATCCTGATCTGGTACTGTTAGCCTTTCAATTTTGTTCTTCTTTATCAAAGTTGTTATGACTATTCTTGGTCCTTTTCTTTTTAATAGGATTTTAGGACCATTTTTATGCTTCTTGAAAAAGTGATCAATAAAATTCTGAAATTTACAGAAAGTTGGGGCAAGTTTCTATTTTACCAAATCTACCCTTTTAACTCATGAACATAGTATGTTTGTTCTTTTTCTATACATTTTTTATTTTCATTGAGAAGTGTTTTGTAGTTTTCAGTGTACAGGTCTTTCATATGGTTTTTCAGATTGTTCCCTATGCATTTCTTATTCTATTGTGAGTTGCATTATATTATAAATTTCAATTTCTGATTGTTTCTTGCTAATATGTAAATATACAATTAAGTTTTTTATATTATATATACTATAACATCTATAAATCCCCTTATTAGTGCTAGTGACTCTTGTGAATTCATTTGTATTGTATACATACTAATGTTAACTACTAATAAAGATAATTTTACTTTTTCTTAATCTCGACACTTTTTATTTCTTGCATTATTATTATTATTATTATTATTATTATTATCATCATCATTATTTTGTACCAGGAATCAAACTCAGGACCTTGTGCTTGCCAGGTGGGTGCTTTGCCACTGAGGTATATATCCGGCTCTCAGTTAATATTATTGAAATGGCTAGAATCTCCAGTACAATGTTGAATAAAGCTGAAATGGTACAAGGGAACATCCTTTTTGTTACTGATCTTAAGTGGGAGAAAGCATTTAGTTACCCATGTTCATTCATAATGTTACCAACAGATTTTCTATAGGTAAGTGCACTTTATCAAGCTCAGTAAAGTTCCCTTCTGTTCCTGGTTTGATAGGAGAATTTTTTTTTAACCAGAAAAGAATGTTAGATATTTGTCAGAGTCAATTTTTGAGTGTGTTGGATTGGTACTTTTTTCTTTTTTCTTAATGTTTCATAGTTTGATGTTAAATCAACCTTTATACCTAGCATCACTCCATCATAATTATCCATTTTTATTTTTTATTTTATTTTATTTGATACAGGGTCTCCCTGAGTTACCCAGCTCAGGCTCGAACTTGGGATCTTCCTGTCCTCTTTTATCAGTATTACAAGTGTGTACCACCATGCCTGACATAATTATCCTTTTCAGATGTTGTTGAACTTAATTACTATGTAGTCTTCTTTCAATGTCTTTGGTTTGATATTGAGGTGATTCTAGTGTTATATTATGGAGTTGGTAGCATTTCCTTACCTCCAGTTTTCTAAAGGAGGTTTAGAATTGGTAGTGTTTCTTCATAAATTGTTTTATCAGTGATGCTTTTGGACCTAGATTTTTCTTTATGGCAAAATGAAGGCTTTAATCCAAAACATTCTTTCTCTGTAACACAATTTAATGCTATCAATTTCCCTGTAAGTACTAATTTAAGTGTATTTCACATAATTTAATATCCTGTGTTCTCATTTTCATTTAGATAAAAATACTTTTCAATTTCCCCTTTAACACCATTGTGGCCAGGGAATACATTTTGTATCACTTGAATACTTCAGAATTTGTTGGGACTTGTTTTATGTCCCATACAGTTGTCTCAATTTTGTTTGTTTTATTTTTGTTTTTTAAGACAAGGTCTTTCTGTGTCATTCAGGCAGGCTTTGGACTCACTATGTAGGCCAGGCTGACATGGAACTTGAGGAGATCCTCCAGTCTCAGCCTCCCAAATGCTGGGTTTACCTGTCTCTATGGTCAATCTTGATAAATATTCCATCTGTGCTTAGAAACAATGTTTTCTTAAGTTGGACCCACATGTGTAAATATCACGTTGTCTCCCTAGTATAGAAACCTCACACAATAAGTAAACCTCAAAACATACAATAGATATGAAAAGGAAAGAAATTGCTCAAAGGAAGAAATGACTGGGATGAGGGAAAGAAGAAAAGAGAGAGAAAGAAGACCATATATATATATATGAATATGAATAGCTGGGATAAGTGTACTGCTGATGTCTGATGGTATATTGAAAGGAACAGTTAATGCTTAAAATTTATTATGTTCTGACCAATTTTGCATGCTTATATCTGGTAATCTGAGCAACTGATTTGAAGACAACAATATGCAGTGGAACAATCCTATCATCTTGGCTAGTGAAACTGTATTATCTCTAATGTGGTATCTAATTTTTAAAATTCTCTTTAATGGTTTGAACAATCTTCCATTTTTACATCTGGTCATCTGAGCAATGTAGTTGAAGATGACAAGATCCAATATAACAACCACCGTTAATTCCCATCATTTTTTTCTTGAAACCCTGTATTACTTGTAATGTTCTTGCTTTGTTTTGTTTATGTTTGTGAGGTTGGTATGCTGGTGTAAAGAAACAATATTTTCTGTTGTTGTTAGATGACATGTTCTTTAAGCGTGAATTATGAATGATAATGTTCAAATTTTCTTAAATTTTCTTGAGTACCTAATTTTTCATCCTCTGAATTATTGAGAAAAGGATACTAGAATCTCCAAGTGTGATAGGGTAGTTTTTGTAGTTCTCCTTTCAGTTCCTTTTTGTGTTGTGATACTAGGAGAGGCATTTCTATCAGTTTATATTTCATTTATTTTGAAACTTTGTTATTACGTGCATGAATGTTTAGGATTGTTATCTTCTGTTAAGAATTATCTATTTTATTATTACAAAGTTAAATATTCTTCATTCTGAAATATTTTTGCTTGGAACTGCTGTAGTTTACTTTTTTTATTGATAATTCTTCTTTTCCCCCCAGTAGTGATGATTGAATGCAGGCCTTCTGCACTGAGCTACATATGCAACCCCCCCCACCTCTCTATTTATTTGCAATAGGGTCTCACAGATTCACTGCATTGCTAAAGCTGGACTTGAACTCTTTTTCCTTCTGTGTCAGGCTCCCAGAATGCTGGTGTTATAGGGCTATACCACCATGTCTACCTCTAGCTTACTTCGATTGTTGTGTTTCTTTACATTTAAAATGTGTTTCAAATGAATTTTTGTTTTTATATTTAATTCAACAGTTTTTTCCTTTTTAATTGTGAATATTTAGACCCTTTATATACTTTCTGTTTATTGACATGTAGGTTTGAATATTTCATTCTCTGTTTTTGTTTGTATTTTACAAACAAAATTCTTTGTTCCCTTTTTCATTTTCTTTAAAAGTTCAGGTGAATATTTTTTATGATTCTATTTTATCTCCTGTCTTTGCTTATTAGCTTCAACACTTTGTTACTTTGTTCCTTTAGGGAGTATAAGTACATCTGTGTCCCTTACTTTACAGTAGGGTTATATCTGGATAAATCCACTACCATAAGTTGAAGTGCATTACCTTATACATAACCTAGTGTACAATGCAGCAGGACAGTACTCTGTAGAGTGTTGCTAGTTTATACTCATGATAGCATGGATACCTAAGCATTGTGACTTGCTCTCACTACCAGGCATCTCAATTCATCACTAGCCCATGGAATGATCAAACTTTAAAGTATGGTTCTTACTGAATACATATAGCTTTCGTACTATTGTAAAGTCATCATAAGTGGATCCCCCATCATAGGGGGGAGCATATGTATCTTTCACTTGTCACTGCCTACCATTAAGTGATATTAAAGCAATTCATGCATAGAATAGATACTTTATAATTGTGTATGTCTACTCCTCCCCCATGTTCTACTGATGAAGGAGTTTTACTTTTATATATGTTATAAAATATATGTTATATAGTGTCATGCTTTGGGGGATATTGCAAAGGAGAACAATAGAATACAAGAAACATATTTTATAAGATTAATTATAATAATCACACAAAGAATCATATAGAAGATTACAGGAAATCTGTCCACACACTAAAAACTAAAGAATCCAGCTGAAGGCCTGGATCCCAAGGCAATTTCCTGCATGAGTCCAGCTAAAGACCTACAGCTCATAACAAAATGCCTCCCACAAGTCCAACTGGAGATCTAGAGCCCAAAACAATATCTCATGCAGGCTTGTTTCACAGATCTGTGGTGGGAAGGCCAAAAGGTCAGTGGTGGAAGCTAGAAGTCTGTGCCAGCAGGACGAAGGATCTGTGCTAGCAGGCTGAGGGATCTACCCTACATCCAGGAAGCAAAAAATAAGTACCAGAACTCCTCCAAAAAGTACCACATCCATCCTCAGCAACAGTGAAGTTCCATGCTCCTCTGATGATCAGAACAGCCGAGTTCCCATCGGGAAAACCAATGCGACCAGCTTCTCCAGGAGACTAAACTATGCACCTTCTTCCTCTCCAGAGCCAGGAGGCGATACTCAAAGTGAAAACCAGCGCTCCTCCAAAATTAACCAAAGCCATTCTCCGTGACAACAATGTCCTGAGCTGCTTGGACAATGAGAACAGCCAAGTTCATCAGGAAAGCAACCATGACATGCTCCTCCAAAAGAACAGCTCCTTACATCTTCTCAAAAGCTTCCAACAGGCTCTTAACAGCTTCTACCAGCTCCCAGCTTCTTCTTCTCCAGTTCTGCCTCTTCTGCTGCTGGCAACGGTCCTTAGGTGGGCCTCCCACACCCAACATCATGCTTACTCATCTCAGCTGGGTGTTAGAAGTTGACCACCTATTGTCAATCCTCCACATATAGTTATTAAATTTTGATTAGCTTAATTATCTTTTCAAGTGACTTTATTATTACTATTTCTAGTGGTCTTCATACTTATATAGGTCCATGTATTTTTCTAACTAGAGCACGTTTTGGGCTGGAGGTACAGCTCAGTGGGCTAAGTGCTTGCCGCTAAGCACTAAGGCCCTGAGTTCGATCCCCGGTCCCGGAAAAAAAAAAAAAAAAAAACAAACTAGAGCACGTTTTAACATTTTTTATTAGTGCCAGTCTGCTTGTGATTAATTCTTACTTTTATATATCTGAAAACAAATTTTATATGGAATTCTAGAGTGATGTTTTTTATTCTTTCTTAGTAATTTAAAAGTGTTCTACTGTGGGCTTAGTTGGTTTTTATTAACATGAAAATATCAGCTATGGTATCATCCTAATCTTTGTTCTCTGTTCATAACCTTTTTTCTCTCTTCTGGATGCTTTGTTTGTTTGTTTGTTTTTCCTGGAGCAAGATCTTGCTTTATTTTAGGCTAGTCTCAAACCAAACATGCTGTGTTGTCCAGGCTGACCTTGAAATTGTGATACTACTGCCTCAGCTTTCCAGAGTGCTGGGATTACAGGCATGTTTCACCCAGCCCACCTTCTGTTTACTATTAACAGTTTTATCACAGGTTTTTAAAATTTGATTATGATCTGCATTGCTGTAGTTTCTTTATATTCCTTGTCCTCATAGTTCTTTGAGACTCTTAGATTTGTGGGTTTGTAGTTTTCATCAAATTTGAACAAAATTTTCAGCTTCATGGTACTGTTTTTATTCTTCCCAGATAATCATTTTCTTCTCTTTTGAACTCACTTCAGTAACTACAGACCACATGCCAGTAACAAAAGAAAAATATTCTTGAGTAGATTATGCAGGAGTTACTACTACGAATTTGATGTTTACAGTGTAAAAATTAAGTCTTAACAGTTGGAACTGTGCACCATATCTTTTTACTTTTCTTTTTCTTTGAAATGAGATCTCCTTGTAGTTGCCAGGTGGATCTCAAACTGATAGCCTCAGGTGACTCTCCTGCTTCAGTCTCCAGCAGCTGGGATTGCAGGTGCAGACAGACTTAGGCCATGAGATAAGATGATGGTTTTCACTTAGATTCTGGGATTGCTGAGGTTTTAACAAAGCTCAGCTGTGGGAATATATGGTGGTGTGATCACAGATTCCTTCTGATTTTCTTACTTTCCAAGATTCTTGCTAGATATGTAGGGTATAAAGCATCCTTAAGGCGGAAATGTTGGCACCTCTCAGTGCTATGTAGTTATCAGAGCCCCCACTTCGCAGTTATAAATCAGTGCTGAGATTCCTGAAGTCTGTGTCCTCCCAGTGTTGAATTTGTATGAAGGCTGCCATCTGGTTGGGATGTAGCATTTAATGCTAAGATGTGTAGATGTTTAGTTTGTAATTTGCTGTGGTGATAATATAAGGGAGAGGGAAGAGCCTTATATACTCTCCTGATGGCTGTCAGGTAGAGAGTATTATTCTTTTAATCTCATTTATATTTTGTCCTAACCAGAGCAAAATTGTACAGGCTAAAGTCAGATCCTCCAAATTATGTGAGTGGGCCAGTTAGAAGTTTGACAATGGAGATGACTTTTTAAAAAACATAATCCTACCAGTACATTTTAATTTTCTTCCTTCTTAACAAACCATCTTTAACAGACAAAAAAGAATCTGTGCTGTAGCTCATATTTCTCCTGTTAGGCATATTTCAGCCATAAACTTAATTATGACAAAATTTTCCAAATGACTCCAACTTTTTGTGCACTTGGTATCAGAGGCTATACCAAGTTCTATTTTTGAGCTGATAAAATCCTTTTTCTGAAAGCATTTGTTTATTATATTACAACTTCACATGAGCTGAGCTCCATCCTGACCCAGTGTTAAGTGTCTGTGGTAGATTTCATTACATCCATATACTGGAAGTCCTGCCAATATACTGGCAGCAAAATCCTAGTGGAAAATAAATGGCAATAAAAAAGAGAAATGATAGCCTGTGTGAGCGGTGAGAAGCACAGCTTTATTGAGACTGGACAACCCCAGAGTAGTGACTTGGCATGCAGACATGAGCTTAAGAGAGTGTGAGTGAAAGCTGATATTGGAATAACGACTCTGTGGCACAGACATGGGAATAATTTAATTAATTGCACTGAAATTTCTTTGATGAATAGTTATGTGGTGATAAGCATGAGGTTGAACAGCAGAATGAGTCTCAGCTTTTTAATGGGCCAGCACAGCTGCAGTTTTGGATGCCTTCCCATTTTATTTTTGCCTGTAGCTCTCCACTGCTTTACTTGTCCACATCTCTCCAGCTAGGCACACCACCATGAGGCTCCCCTCCATGTCTGCGGAGCTCGGGGCAAGTACATTTGGCCATGTAAAGCCAGTTGGTGACTGCTTTGAAATGAAAACCAGATCAAATGAAAATTGTGGGATGGTTTCCTTATGTTCACCGTACCTTCCCCTCCCCAAATCTCAGAGATGCTTTTACAGAGTCTTTGCTGCTAAGTTGTATAAAGATTTTAATATAAATTTCTTGTCCCTGGAGAAAGAGGCATTCTTTGTTGTCAGAGAGCTAGAGGGAAATGAGCAATGCATCCCAGCTGGAGCACCAGCATCAATCCCATGATTCCTAGCCCATATTTTCAGACAGATCAATTACTTATGGCTGTAACCAATCTCTCACCGATTTCTTGCTGTGCAGGGCTCCATTTCCAGACTTGGCAGCTGACATAACCTTCCGACTTGGTAGGACTTCAGCTGCACATCTCTTTAGGTCTGCTGCCTTCATTCATTGGGGCATCATAAAAATGAGTTATTAAATAGAAATCAAAAGTCAAAAATTGTGGGTGGTAATCTATATTTGGCTCAGTAAAACCTGTGGATCTTGGCAACGTTTTAAGTTGGATATTTAAAAAACAAGGTGGATGTTTCAGTTGTCTGACTTCCTTTACTTTTATGGACAGGCTTGCATGAGAGAAAAGCCCTCTCTAGAGGGAAGAAATTATCCACAGTGGATGCATTTCTTATCAACTTCTGAGTTGAAAGATTAACTCAGAAATGGAGAGAAAGGAGATTATGAGGAGACACAAAGGGCTTGTACAGGTGAGCTGTGTCTAATGGATTTCACACTAGGTGAGTCACCCCTTTTCAGCTGCTAGCCTGCCTGGGCTTAAGGCCAGGAGATTCTGTATCAAAAAGAAATGACCCTTGCTAACACACAGGTGGCATGGAACATGTAAGCTGTTTATAGAGTATGTCAGTGTGTGAATATAGCACTTCTGTGAAGGAGCTAAACACAATATCCTCTGAAGACTGCCCAGAATTTACTTAGTGCCTGCAAAACATAACTACTCCTGTGTGTGTTGAACCATTCACTTGGGCCACTCAAGTGGAAGAAGTACTTGGAGGCCAGCTAAAGGAAATCAGAGTTCTTTCTGTGACTCGACTCATGTTAGACACACAGATGTGCATCTATTGGCAAAGTCTGTGTTGCCTTTTTCTGCGCTTCTCTTTTATTGTCCTTCTATTATAAAGGTCCTCAATGTATAATTATTTGAGGATTTGTCCATTTTCCCTTTATGAACCACATTTCTGTTTCTCACAATAATCTCCTGTGAAAACTTCACAGAAAGGAAAATGTGGACATCAAGCGATAAAAGATTTTATGTTTACCTTAGGAGAAATGATGTGTTTATTTGTATGTTTGTGTATATTTTTACCTTTTGCGCTTGTTGGACAATGCTATCGCCACTGAAAGCTTTCTCCTACATGGCACCATTAACAGTGTCCTTTTAGAACAGGTATTCATGAACTCTGTTAAAAATAGTGGAGAAAGGGAGTTCTTGTGTTAGAGGCAGACAACCAGCTTCTCCTTGGGCTTGTTATATTACTTTGGGTTGATTGTAAGAAAGGAAAAAAACCAGACTGTAGTTGTTTGATTTGAAAGTTTAAGACTGTGTCTGTTTGCCTGTTCCTTTTACCTCCATTCCTCCCTAGACCTCTCAGAGTGAGTAGTAAAGACAAGTCAGGTGGTGTGATAAGACTGCCAGGACTCTGGCCCTGCTCCACACTTGATGTGTGTGTGTGTGTGTGTGTGTGTGTGTGTGTGTGTGTGTGAGAGAGAGAGAGAGAGAGAGAGAGAGAGAGAGTTTACATTCACTTTAATTTATTAAGCAGTATGGGAAAAAGTCATTGGTAACCATGTGTAACAATACCCCTCCTCAGAGATTGCCAGAAACTGAAAGTTTGAGAGGCAGTAAGAAATAAAAAGGAGGTGAGATTTATACTTAGTTCAAGTTGCCTTTTTCCTCCTTGAGATGTCACCTGTCTTATTAGGAGTTCTTCAGTGAAACAAAATGTAGTGGTAGCTTGGAGAATTATGGATACTTTCCAGCAGCCTGGAGGGAAAAGGGCTTAGGCATCTGTAAGCTTTCTCCCCTGGTTGCAGTTAGGAAGCCAGTTGACAGTATAATAGGCTTTGGAAGTGGGTGCAATGGTTTGTATGTTCTGTTTGATGTTGCAAATACCAAGCCCTCAGGGAGATCTACAAAGAGGATATTCTGTTCTTAAAGAAAGAAATAGATTAACCTGAAACGTGAACTGGAAAACTGAATTCTAGAGAACTTAGGTGCAACCAAGGCAGAATCTCATTTACTTATCTGGAAGCATCATTTGGCTGGCTTCCTGTTGTAAGGCAAGCAATGGGCAAGTCTTTTTTTTTGTTTGTTTGTTTTTAGTTAATGAAAAGGCGATCATCAGTAAACCTGAGAGGATTAGATCATAGATTAAGGGTGGGTTTGCATATGTGTGTCCACGTAGGGCAGAGGTGGATAATATTTTCTTTGGAGACATGTGCATTCTCATACACAAATACAAATTTTAAAACAGCTTGTGCTTCTTGGAACCTGCCTAGTAATCCCTTCCTTTATATTCAGACTTACGTTACTGACCCATTTGGATAAGTTACACACTTGGTATTTTGGAGCCAATTTTGTCATTCATGAATACATGCATTCATTAGATACACATTTATTGAGTATCTGTATATGCCAGGTACTATGATAGGCATTAGGAATGTAGTAGTTAAAAGAAGAGAAAAGGACAATGACTGCTCTACTGTGATATATAAGCTACTGGATAGTCTGTAATCAAGCAAATACACATCTACAACTTTATATTGTCTTTCTGTTCAGTAAAAGGTTACTGAGCTCCTGTAGATGCTCTTACTCTATGATAGGCTCTTCAAAGAAAAATCATCTTTCATCGTGCAGCATTCCTGCTTATGTCAGTGCCTTACCATTTATAGAGAGTAAACTGTCCATATTTACTTGAACTGAGGAAAATCTCTGATCCATGTAGGAGCTGTACTTCATCTCTGGATATTGATTTGGCATTTGGTTCTAAGATGGAACTCCAGAAGAACACTCTGTTATATCCTTATATGTGGTGCGCCACTAAAGATAATGTTACAGGGCCTGGAATATAGCCCAGTGGCACAATTGCCTTCCTGGCAAGCTCAAGGTTCTGAGTTCGATTCATGGTACCAATAAATAAATGAAATGAAATAAAATAAAGATAGTGTTACAACTTCCCTCTTCACTGGCCTCTCCACGACTGTGAGTTCAAGATTTAACCTGTTTGTTTGTGAACTGGGATGAGTCAACCTCTCTAAAATTGAGTTTCATATGTGCAAAATGGGAATTGTAATAGTTCATGACGTTGTGAATACAGAATTGGATCATTCTCATGAAAATACTTTATAAAGCACTAGCTTTTGGGTTTATATCATTTATTTTGTTATTTCAGGCTTTATGAAGAGTGTATAACACTTACTGAGGCCAACTGTGTTCTAGTCTTTTAAAGCCCTAAAACTTAAGAGTAAAATAATTTCAAGTCAAATAGAAAATCATCATATCTTTTTTCTAGCAGAATGTTCAGGAGAATTAGCATAAAATGTTCAGGTTATGCTAAGCTTTTCTGTGCATATATAACATCTTTGAAATCCAATCTTTCCCCATTGGGCAGCATTGGTGTCAGTCTTTGCTGTCATACCTCTAATTTCTGCTCCTTTGACCTGGTATTATTTGTTCTCCCTTGAAGGATGAAATTAAAAAGAATCATTATGAGTATATTCTCAGTAAGTAGGTTCTAACACCTTAGCTCAAAGGTTAATGCTCTGCAGCACTAAACAAGGTGGTATTATTAAAATAAGAACAATAATTATGAAGCCACATAAGAATAGTCATTATTTAAATGGTGAACCTTCATGTCAGATTACACTAGGTGATAGGAATCTTCAGAGTTTTATTTTCTGGGAAAAAATCAATATAAATAAATCAAGCACTCAATATGTATCTTGTAGTGCATGTTGTATTTGAATGAACTGTGTGATCTCTTGGCCTTCGCAATCATTTTGTTTAAGGGCCTTTCATAGATCACTGTGTCTTCGGAGGTGGATGACCTTTTACTAAGGTGCTTTACTTAAACTCAATTAGAAAAGTTTGTTCCTTTTTATATCTTTCTCTCCCTCTCTCTTCCCCTCTCTCTTCCCATCTTTGTAAAATATAGAAGTTATGACAAAGTGAGTTGATTAACTGTGTATCATTAAAAATTAATTGGTGACCATATTTCATTTGTCTTGTCACTGATTTGTAGTACTGAACATATCTGTATAATTGGTAGATGGTGTTATGAACACTATGTACTCCTATCTGCATTCTATACATTGTCATCCCCATTCCTAATAATCAATAGTCAATGAAATTTTGAGTGTGATTTACTTTTGTTCATTTTCCTTCCCACTACTCTGTCTTCTTCAAGATAATTCCTGCCTGAATAGCTTGATGGTCATAGTAGCTACATTTAGTGCTTATCAAAAGACATGCTTTAGTCCATACACTTGAGGCTTAAGTTCTGTTTCTGTGTGGGCTACTTAAAATCATCAGGCTGATCTTCTGTATATACAATGCAGCACTCTAGAAAATGCCACATTCTAGTGTAGACAATGATTGGTGAGTCTGTACAGAAAAGATAAGGTTGCAGACACCTTAAAGTATTTGCTAATGGAAAATCCTATAAAGTAAAATCTTAAAATATTTGTACAATAAGCATACTGTCTCCAATACACTTCCAGCATTTATTAGTTGAGTGTTAGCTGAAGGTAAGCTCCCATTAAAAAAAAAAAAAATCTTTGTAATGATGAGCAGGGGCCCACTATAATGTAAGATTTGGGTTTTTTGGGGGAGGGTTGTGTTTTGGGGGTATCAGGAATCAAACTCAGGACCTTGTGCTTGCCAGGCAGATGCTACTCCACTGAGCTGTATCCCTGGCCCAGCCCACTATAACTTCAGGTATTCTTTGGAGTTTATAAATATGACCTCATAAAAAGCCTGCATATAAGGGAACTGTAACTTTAAGTCATTAGAAGCCCAGTGGCTTGATAAAATAACAGGAAACAGACAATTTATTATGAGCAGTCTCAGTAGCTCTGGATTATCTATAAAACTTTTACGGTCTTCCCCAAGTGGCAAGAAGCCATAAAACTTGCCTGTATGAGGGACTTGTTAATTTACTTGTTAAAGCAAATTAAAAATTTATAAGTGCTTTTAGGTAAATGAGATCTTCTCTCATTGCTGCCCTTGTGGGGCCCTGGAGTCCTAGGAGGGGAGAGTGGCTATGCTCAGACACCACTGCAGAACAATAAAAGCTATTAAATTGTTTCAGTTTATTACAAGAGAGCCGTGCAGCTGTTGCCATGGCTAGCTGTGGGGTACCAGTGGTTGACAGCCTGGGGTTTCACTAGGCTTCTTGTCCCACTTGAAAGCAGGAGAGAGGGTCAAAGGAGGGAGGGAAGGAGGGGAAGAGGGAAAGGCAGAGGCAACAGCCAAGAAATGAGATGATGCTTTTCACCTTTGTAATTCTCCAGTAGTTGGTGATATCAGCTGTGTCTTTTTTTTTCTGAGACATCATGAGTTCAAAGGTTTAAACTATGTTTTTGTATACTTAAAAGTATTTCTGTTTAATTTTATCAGTTGTCCATATATGTAGATTGCACTCCATACTGATGCCTTTTAGCCATTTAGTTTTCATGGACAAAGGCCAGGTCTTAAGACTATTTTTAAAAGCTCATCAACATTTACTGGAAAAAAAAATTCTCTTTTTACCTTTTGCATACTTAACTTCAAATTTAAGAGGAAAAGATAAGCAAGGACATCTGGTACATATCCTGTGTATTTGACTCCAAAAACTGTGTACAATGAATATAGGCAAAGGCAGACTTTTCTTGTACTTTGCTGTGGGTAAAATGTCAGTTTAAGTTAAAATGCTTGGATCTGAACAACTTCTTTCACTTTTCTGTTTCCTACATGTTAAAGTTGTTCCCGAGATCACCTCTTTCAAAGGATTTTGAATGGTGACTTTGGCTGGTGGGGGCCATTTTTCAGCTCCTTGCTTTGGGTTCGCAAGGTCCAGGGAAATAGAAAATAGTTTACTCTTCCATATACATGATAAATTTTTAATTACCCTTTTGTGTTTGTAGGTTAGAAACATTTGTTATATCTCAATTCCTGAGAACATCATATTAAATGGTGGTTATTTCACAGATGTTACGGCTTAGGTCCAGAGTGTCCCCCGGAAGTTTCATGTCAGGAGTAAGGTCTGGTCAGAGGGGCTGCCACTAAGGCTGGGGATAGAAGGGTATGTTCTTGTTCTGGACACCTCCATTCACTCTCTTTGCTTCCTGGCTGCCGTGGATAAGCACCTGCCCCCACTAGGCCCTTCCACCATGCCGTTTCTACCTTGAAGCTTCCAACTGCAGATGGTACCCACTGAAACCATGGCCTAAAATAAACCTCTCCTCTAAGTTGTGAATGCTGAGTATTTTGCCCCAACCATGGGAAAGCTGGCAAATACAACAAATATGTATCTCTCTAGAAAAGTTAGTTTCTGAAAATATTTTCTAATATTTCCTGTCACTGCAAATAAATTGGCATTTTATTAATTTTGAGACTAGAAATGATTAAAAGACAATTTGCTGTGTGTCTTACGTGTCTCATTACTGAGACAAAATGCCCAACTCCTAGTGTCAAATGGGGAAAGCTAAGTAATAGCTAGTGGTACTTAGCTCACAGTTTATAGAGGTTTCAGGCTGTAGTTGGCTGGCTCCAAGCAGGGTGGCACATGGCAAAAGAGCAGCAGTTCATGGTCTCTAGGGCGAGGCATACAGCTCAGTGGCTCAAGCACCTGCCTAGCAAGCATGAGGTCATGAGTTGGATTCCTTGTACCCAAAACAAACAAAAACAATTCATGCACTCTAAGGACAGCAAAGGCAAGAAGAGAGAAGGGACAAGCCTCTCTCAGCCCCCCATATGAGGGCGACCTGCCCTAGGGAGGGTGTAGTGCTCACCCTTAACCTGGACCATGAGTCAGTCACAAACGCTCGATTCAGCTGCCTCCAAAAAACCCACACTGCATGACCACATGAGGTGTTGGGGGCACATCCAGGCACAGACCATAAGTGTGGGTGTTCCAGTGTTCTTCTACATTATTTACCCCTCAAATACGTGTGTGTGTGTGTGTGTGTGTGTAAATTCAGATTTGGATTCCATTTGGAATGATATTTTGAAAGGCATGTCATTGGTAAGTAAAATGTCTTAGAAAATTGGTAGTAATGGATAAAAAAGGTTTTTTATGTGCAATGGAGTACATAAAAAAGGACAAAGGAGGATAAACAAGATATTTATAGGTAAATGGATGCAACTCAAGACCGTACTCATAAGTGAAATAAATCACAGCTTTATATATGTAAACGTATTATCTCGCTAGTGTGAGAAACTGAATGAATAAGATCTAAAATGTACAACAGATATTATAAATTGGGAAGAAACTGTTCAAAAGAAAAGACAAACTGTGATGGAAAGGAAGAAAGGGAAAAAGAAATATATGTGTGCACATGATAGTTAAGATAGTTATATAGCTAGTTTTTCTTAGTTCATTGAAAAGAAAGTTTTGTGCTAGTATTTTTTGGGTATGATTTCATGCCTATGTCTTATACTCTGAATAACTACTATGAAGGCAACAATACCTCAGTGTATCAACTATTGTAACCTATTAACCTGTTTTGAAACTGGTGTTATGATTGATACATTTTGTCAACTTGGGGAGTCTACAGGTTTGGCTCAGTGATTCAGCAGGAAGCCAGGGTGCTTACTCTGTACACATCCTGAGCCTGTGGAAGAGGAGGGCATGGAGACTGTGTGAGAGCTACATGCCCCCTGGGTGGGGGGGGTAGCCTGTTTACAGTGTAAGGGAAGGAAAGAGGCTGCTTGCAGCCATTCCTCCCTTTTTGCTGGTTGTTTTTGCTGTGCTCTGCTGCCATGAATGTTTGCCCTCTGCCATGTGCCACTCTGCCTCAGAACCAGCCAAGTATGGACTGAAACCTCCACAAACTGTAAGCTAAATAAACCTCTCCTTCCTTCATTTTGGGCATTGGGTATTTTGTCTCAGCAACGAGAGAAAAGTAATCAAGACACTCAGTTTCACCATATTTATCTTTTTCTCTTCAAAATTAAAAAAAAAAGGAAATTGGTAGTTTGGGGAATAACAATGAAAATGGTAAATATACATGTATTTTTGATAGTATTCCAGCATTTTATAGGGCAACAGCTTTCGAAACTAAAGATTCCTATATTAAAATAGTTGATTCTTCCCTTAGTCACTATCTTCATTATTACAAATATACTACTGTACAATGCCACTCACTGTATGCTTACCAACTTCATCAGCTTTTTACTGGCTTCGTCTGTAATGCTCTTTGCATTTGGAGAATCTCACCTTCTTTTAGAGACTCAGCAAAAATTATTGGCTATAACTATCTCTGCACAAATTGTCTCTGTGTTTTAGGGCATGTTTTGAAATAGGATTTGTATCCTTCATGGGTGGATCTTCTCATTGGATTAACACATAGACCTGACTGCATAGTCTGTGGAAGTAGAGAGCGTTATGGGTTGTACTGTTCTTTTGTTCAAGAGGATTAAACTAAATTGCATGTAGAGAAAAAGTGAATAGATTTAAAATTTTTAGACTAGAAATAGCAAATGACTTCGGCCAGAGGTCAATTGCTTGGACCTAGAAAAGAGATAGCTACAGTGGGATGATAATGTGATGTGAAACCCAGGGACAGCTGCAGTAAAGTGGGGGTAACCCTCTCAATGTAGAGTAGCAATGCTTCGATATATTTGGTTTTAAAAGAGTTCAGGTTAGAATTTAAGTTTATATACTCACTCGTTAGTAATATTGATATATGTTGTATAATGATTGCTTAATTGCTAATTTTCCTTTGCTAATTGATGTTTTTCTATAAAACCAAATTCTTTAGCTCTTTACATTTATTGAATGCCATCTGGCTTATGAATTTTCATAAGAACTGCCAAAAAAAGAGAGACAGTAAGAGGTGCAGACTCTCTTCCTGCATTTCTTTTAAGAAGGCAGAGAATGTATATCTATAATGACTTTGTAATGTGTCTTTAGGGAATTTTTTTAGAGTTGAAAAACGAAGCATCATTCACTAAAATATGTCCTCCATCTCCAAACTAGAATTTCCTTCCCACCTCTAGCCATTTGTTGCAATATATTGTCTTACTCTTCTATTAAAATATTTTTGTAATTATTGGACAAATGTTCCTTTTAAAATATGTTTAACCTTGTTGATAGCAAAAATGCTACATATTTTATGTCTTGGATACTATTCTCTCATTGCTGAGACAAAAATACCTGATGCCAAAATTTAAGCAAGGAAAGGTTTATTTTGCTTACAGTGTATGGAGGTTTCAGTCCATACTCGGCTGGCTGCAAGGCAGAGTGGCACGTGGCGGGGGCAACAGTTCATGGCAGCAAAGCAACAACAGCAGAAGGGAGGAGTGTAGCAACCAGCCTCTTTCTCTGTCTTACATATGCAAACTGTCAAAGTAGCATTCACACGCATAATCCCAGCATTGGATCATGGGTCAATCATAAACTCTAAAAGCCACCCCATGACTGCATGAGGCTTTTGGGGGACATTCAGACAGAACCATAACATTTTATAATAGCTTTATGTATTTATTCACCCATAACATTTTGGCTTACAGACATTATTAAGATTTCATTCTACAAAAGCAAAAAAGTGTACTGTTTAATTTATTTTGTTCATTTTCTTTTACCACTAACTATGGAATCTCAGGCATTCCATGTGTATAATTTTGTCCTTACAGTGTCTCTGTTTGCTCCGAACACACACATACACATACAGACATATTGTTGTCATACTCACTTGACTTTCCCAGACTTTCAAAAATGGGCCAGTGTACATGCCTTTGCGCTCCTAGTCCCCTGATAATCTTATAGTAAATACTCAGAGCTTAATTATAAATCAGATAAGAATTCCTTAGCACCTATAGATTTTGAGTAAGAAATAAAATTGTCTTTCATTGATTATAAGTGTTTTGCCTCATTATTTTAACACAAACCAACTTCATTCTTTAAATGAATAAAGCGTTATTAAATGTAAAAAATTATGTCACTGTACTCCAATAAGAACAACCATCATTAAGAAATCAAATGATAACAGATGCTGGTGGGCCTATGGAGAAAAAAGAACCCTCCTTATTGTTGATAAGAATGTAAACTAGTACAGCCACTAGGCCAATCAGTATTGATTGGCCTAATGGAATTAGAATTTCCATGTGGCTTAGCTATCTCTGTACGAGGTATCTCCCCCAAAGAGCCTACGACATCATACTACAGATACTTGCAAACCAGTGTTTATAGCAGTACATTTGGTAATAGCTAAATCCTAGAGGCAGCCTGCATATCCATCAATAGATGACTGGAGGAAGAAAATGTGGTATCTATGTATAATAGAATACTACTCAGCTATAAAGAATGACAAATTTGAGACACCAGTAGGAAAATAGATGTACCTGGAAAATATAATGTTAATGAAGCAAACCGGACATACATCTTAAGAGCCATGTGTCATCTCCCACTTGACTGTGGTAGAGGATAGACAAGGACAATAAAAAAAGATGGACAGAAGGGGATAGGGAGACTGATCTCTTGCCATAGGGCAGTGGTCCAAGGGAGCAAGAGTGAGGGAAGAGGAGGAGGGGAAAGGGGGAAAAAGCAGCGTGAAGATAAGCCATGTATAGGAACCTGATAACTTCAATTAATGTAAAATTTATATGCTGTAATATGAGCTGAGATTAATAATGTCAATAAGAATAAAAAATAGGATAGGAGACTAGAAAGAATAAAAATGGGATAGGAGAATGGAAGGGAGAGAGAAAGAGAAGGGGATTAAAATAAAGAAAGAAGCTGTGGTATGCACACATAACCACTCTCCAAGATAATTGTAAACTGCATGTACTACGAACTTGTACTAATAAAGTAAAAAAAATTAAATTATGTTAAAGACTACTTCAATTATGAAGTCATTCTGTGAAGAAATTTGAGAAAGTATTATAGAATTTATCTCTTAAATTTTATATAAACTCAATCCCACCAAATTTTGTATTGGTCATTCAGAATTGAGTCATTTTAATAAAAATATCAAGATATGTGATGGTATTTAATTTCTTCCATTAAAAAATAGCAGAGTAATTATATCAGATTTGCTAATTGCTTACTTTAAATGCTTGATCACTAAATCAGAAAATATTAAAATTGTTACCTACCCAAAGAAATACATTGCAGTTGGCTGTAATGTGTCTGCATTGCACATGAATTATAACGTTGATTGGGAAGACAGCATAATGTTTTGGCACTAACATAGATTCTGGGATAAAGACCTGGTTGGGAATCCCAGTTATACCTCCTCCTGTTTGCTTAATGTTAGGTTCACATGAGCCCCCACTTAACCTTAAAACATTAGTAATTATACTGTCATAAGTTATTGGTAGAACAAAATATTGGCACTGTCTTAAGGGTAGTGGACATAATATTCGGCCAGGGATCAGGCAGCCAGATTCTGGGCTGAGCCTACCACTCCATTTCCGAGTGTCTTAGCCGGGTAATTCACTTATCTGACTTTTAGATTTTTTGTTTAGAGGACACATGAAAATTTACTTCCTTTAGATTTGTGTGAGTGTTAAATAGGATAAGTATGTATAGTTATTGGAGAATTACATAATAGTAAACAAATTTTGTCTACATAATAGTAGATACCATTATTAACATTGCAAAGATGAAAACAGCTTCATAGTATCTAGGCATACTGTCTTAGCCTATTGGAAAGGAAAATATGATACGTCCATTTGCTCTTTACTGTTGTGATAGTTGTCTTTACGTGTTGTCACAATGGTAGAAACTTCAGACTAGACAATTTTGGCAATTTAAGACAAAAATTAGTTAAGATGTTCAATATATACACCTTTTTGAATGATAGCTTAATGAGCATTTCTGTTATATATCAAAGGGAATGTGGTGTAAGTGTTTTTGGGAGGAATATTTTAGTTAGAAATTTGGATATTGTCTTAAATTGCAGATGTCTATACATCAAAGCTATTGTAAGAATAAATTTAAGTCTGATAGTGTACATAGTTTCAGTACACATTGGCGAAATATCCTGCTGATTGCTGATTGAAAACAGTTGTTAATTCTCTACTTCAGTAAATTCAGAGTGGAAAAACTTTCCTTAATAAAGAACAGATTGAGGAGATCCAAGACCTTACTGTGTGGGAATTAATGGCAGATGCATATACTGGTAGTTAAAATGTTTCATTAGATGTTAATGTCTTGCTGTGTTTTTAATTGTTCAAGAATTAGCCTCTAGAATATTAAAACCATCTGTTTGTTATCATGATGAAACAGAGTGCTTAAATAGATATTAATTTGTGCTTCTTATCTTTTTTCAGGGATAATCTATAAAACTTTGATCTGTTTGGAGTTTAGGGGATTTGGAATGAGTATGTGAAAAACAATTTTAGAGCATACAGTGTCCCAAATAGCTGAATTTTGTCTTTTTTCTTACCTGACGCATGTATTTGTTATACTGTATGTATTCCACCCCACTTCCCATTTCTCCCATGATCAAAGAGCTGGATTAATTTGTGATTAAAACTGTAAGACCACCCTTGTACATGCTAATTTTTTTCATTGGGGAACAAGGTAGAGTTTAGACATTTAGAGAAATGAAGGACCGAGGTTTTTAATTCTAAAGACGTACTTTCCTTACTGTTTCCACTAGCTCTATACAACCATTGCGGGCTGTGGATTTTGGTTGTGTGGGTTCTATTCTTAACTTTTTAATTTGGTACCTTAACAACTCAGCATAGTTTTTCCCTTGTTTTGATTTTTCAGTATGTATATTAGTAAATGATGGATTAATTTATTGAGAGGTGATGTTTAGAAATAATGTATAAAGATTGCATATTTCTTTTTTCTTAGGGCACAGAAATTGATTTTTGTTACATGAAACAGATATTTTATCTTCTCATCTATGAGTTTGGTTAGGAAAATTACCAACTTCTTTCTTACAAGATTATGCAAATCAACCAAAATCATGACAAGAGTTGGAAATTTAACTTATGTGAGAGTCTTTCTGTATCTTGGTGAAATGTCATATGTCTAGGGTAAGAGTTAATAAGAGTTGAGAAAGTTATAATTATGTATGAAGCTTCTTCTACTTCACTTGGCCCATATTAAAAATTGGGTTATCTCATTCCATAAATATACTTTGTCCAGATTGAAAATAAGAGATTTTGTGTTTTACTTTTAGTTTTCTGAAACCATATGAAAATAAATCACTTACTACTTGGAAGTGAAGTTTGTTAGAAACTCAGAGTCTCTAATTCAGGCACCTCAGGCCAGGTTGGTACTGTGTATTAAATTATTCAGGGCAGTGCAGGGTGTAAGGACCTTCCTGGTGTAGTGATTCCTTTATACCTACAGAGTTGCTTCAGGTAACTGTCTTGTTTCTGAGAGCACAGCCTATTGCTAAGTGGAGTTTGCTGGTTCCAGAGGTTGTGTGTACCCTATCTCTGCAATATAACAAGAACAATCATATCATTTCTCCATGAAAAACACCTCATTTAAGAATTCACCCAAGTGATTATATAGTATTTATTTGCATGACTAGTTGGGTTTCTTTTGTAGCATATGGCCTTAAAGTTGCTATCCTTATATGCTTCAAGAACATTTTTTTTGCTGAAGGATTTTGAACAAACTGAGAGAGGAAATTTTTTAAAAACTTGTTAGTAGGTAACATAAACAGGGTTTTTTAAATGCTTCTTATTATCCAAATTACTTGAAAGTGCCAGTCTCTTCAGTAAGTATGTATAATATGAAGAGAACTATTAGCTTCTCTTAGTGGTAATTTTGGCCCTTTTCTGAACAAGTAGTTTTAAAATTCTCAAATGCCAAAATAAAGATTTCTTAAATTAACTGTAATTACATGCTACTCTTCCTTTTTTTTAGAATACCTGATTCTGAATAAATTACACACAGTCACTGTTTTGAGAACAAGATCAGTGATAGTGAATTGTGAAGAGTAGAAACTCTGAAGGGCTAATATGACATGGCCACAAAGCCCAGAAGTTACCTGGTGCATGTGCCACTTTCATGATAACTGAGCACCAAGATTTTTTGTTTTCTTTGTCTATGTTAGAAAACTAGGTTTTTATGACTCAGCAACACTATTTGATAATAGCTGGAGGGAAACTCTATAGACTATTTTAAAGACCACCTTAATATAGCAGAATTTAAAAGGTGGTACATAGTGATTAGTTGAGTGTTTATTAAATGAATTCTAGTCATGCCTTTAGTCTCTAGAGATACAATAATGAAGAAAATAGTTAAAAACTTCAGTTCTCATGCAGCTTTGAATCTAGCTGCAGTATGTGGTAGGCGTTTGAAAGAGACAAAGAACAAGCAAAAATTATAACTTGAAAGTTGTTTAGTGGAAGCAGTGTTATAGTTGTAAAAAGGGGGATTAGGAAAGTCCTCACCAAGAAAGTCACATCTAAATAAAGATCTAAGGGAGAGAGGTTATAAAACATGCAGCCTTGTGAGGCTTGAACAATTCAGACAGAGTAAATAAATGCAAAGGCCCAGAGTTGAACATACAGTTGGCTTGTTTCAAGAACCCTGAGGGTACCAGTGAACAGCTGTGGAGTGGATAATAGGAGAGCCGGGTGGAGAGGGGTTTGCCATGTAGAGCACTGTAGTAACCTCAGCCATTAATCTGGAGATGAAGGATGGCAACATTTCAGAAGGTTTGGGTATGAAAAAGAACATGCACTGACTTACTGTTTTGTAGGAGCGTTCTGGCTTCTTAGCTGAGATGCACTGAAATGCAGGGCAGGGGCACAGAAGGAAGATTAGATCAGAAGATGTAATGATCCAGGCAAGAGATGATGGTAGTTTTTGAGCAGGCTGCTAACTATGAAGGAGGTGAAGCCATTGAAATGATGAAGTTGCCATTAATGGTATTTGGAAATATTGAGATGTTATCTTTGGTTACGTTAAGTTTGAAATATTTATTATGTATCAAAATAGAATTAGAGAATGTAGTTTGGTTTGCAAGATATAAATTCTAGAAACAGATTGTGTCCAAATATATAAAGTAGGCATCATCAGCACGTATGTAATATGAAAACTGTGAGACTGCTTTAAATCAACCAAAGTACTAAGTATGGATTGGAAAAGAAACAGAGATCTAAGGACTGACCTCTGGGGCATTTCCACTTTAATAGCTGGGGAGATGTGGAGTGTTGAGCAGGTGATCAATAGGGAGTGGTTAATAATAAGAGGAAAAGCAGAATGAAACCTAATACTTGCAGGATGAAGGAGTAGTTAACTGTCAGAAGCTGCTGCTGCAGCAGTAAGATGGGGACCCACATTGTTCAGGTCACTGATGACTGATACTGCCCTTCGACACCAGGCAAATGTAATCTTAGCCTTGGACCTTGTTCTGACCCTTCTGAAGCCTTTTTCAGTCCTGAAGTGGAGGAATTTGATAGAACAAACGTGTCCATTTGGAACCCAGCTATGTCCCTTCTGTACCATGCTACTGAGTATCTGGGACACTGGAATATCCCAGGCCAAATATTCTCTACCCCCTCTTTTCTAGGTCTGTTCTCTTGGCCCATACTTCTAAGAGCAGATTGTACCACAGCTATGTGTTCTGAAACACAGGTGGGTCAAGTGGGAATTGGAAAATGTGCTTGATCTCCTTGGAGCCTTCAGGTTGGGCTGGGACATCAGAATATATGTAAATGAGGCCTCTTCAGATAAGGGACTATAGTGGATTGACAACTGGTGGTCATCTTATAACCCCCAGCTGAGTAAGCATGGTGCTGGGTGTGGGAGGTCCACCTGAGGATTGTTGCCAGCAGCGTAAGAGGCAGAACTGGAGAAGAAGGCTGTTGGGAGCAGAGAAAAGGCTATTGGGCACTGCTAAAAGCTGTGAGGAGCTGTTGGTCCTTTTGGAGGAGCTTGTCATGCTGGCTTTCCCGATCAACTTGTCTGTTTCCATCCTCCAAGGAGCTCAGGGCCTGGTTGGCACTGAACATAGCTTTGGTTCACTTTGGGGGAGCTCTGGTCCACACTCTGAGCATTGCTTCTTGACTCCAGAGGGGAAGAAGGTGCACAGCTCAGTCTCCTGAAGAAGCTTGCTGCATTGGCTTTCCTGATGGGAGCTCGGCTGTCTTCACCATTGAAAGAGCTCAGGACCTCACTGTTGCTGGGGATGGCTGCGGTACCTTTCAGGGGAGCTCTGGTTCTTACTTGTGCACCATTTCCTGGCTCCACTGTAGATCCCTTAGCCTTCTAGCACAGATCCTTCATCCAGCTGGTACAGACTTCTAGATTCTACCCCTGACCTTTGGGCCTTCCCAGCACAGATCTGCAAAACAGGCCTGCATGAGATGTTGTTGTGGGCTCTAGGCCTCCTGATGGATTCATGGGAGCCATTGTTATGGGCTCTATGACTTCAGCTGGACTCATGCAGGACATCTCCATGGGATCCAGGCCCTCAGCTGGATTCCTTGGTCTTAGTGTGTGGACAGACTTCCTGAATTCTCTTGCATATCACTGTTTGGGTGACTATTATAAATAATCTTATAAAATATGTGCCCTGTATTATATTGTTCTCCTTACAAAATAACCCCCAAACCAACACAAGGGCAGAACCATAGATGGGAAAGAAAGCCCAGGGGGCCAATGGCCAGCTCTTATACACCACCACAGCCTATCAAAGAATCTCAAGGAGCTAAATGTGGTAGTGTATGTCTGTAGTCCCAAAAACAGGAGGATTGAAACTTTCTGCCTAGTTTGGTGAATTAGCAAGACCCTGTGTCAAAATAAAAAGTAGAAGAGGTTGGTGATGTAGCTCAGTTGTAGAGTACTTATCTAACATGTTTGAGGACCTGGATGCAATCCTTAACACCAAAAAGAAAAACTTGCAAGGATTGCAGAGTTCTAAACTTAAACCTGACATTCAATGAGTGATACATATCCATTTAAACAATGTACAAAAATAGGACATGTTTCCTTTAGCATTGTATTAGTTTTATTTACAGTTTTAACTGTTGAGAGAGTGTAGTATGTCTCCTGCATCCAGTTCCACAAATGCTTTCTGACAAACTGATGTTGAGCTTGACAGAACACTGTTAGGATGTATAGGGACAAAAGTCTCAGTCATTAACCACAGAATGAGAGGATTGGTAACACTAAAATGTAATGTTTTACCAAATTTCCTATAAAGGGAACAAAAGAAGTAGAAAGGTAGCTAGATGTCTTCTTTATTTTATTTTATTTTATTTTATTGGCTTCCTTTCTAAGGTGGGAAAAATAACAATCAGGGTATTACACTAAAGCAAAGAATTGTATTACTTTGCTGAGGTTACCATAAGAAAACACCAGAGAATATATAGCTTAAAAAACAAATTTGTTTCCTTACAGTTCTGAAACCTACAACACAAAGACTGAGGTGTTATCCCACTTGTTTTCCCCTGAGTCTGTACCCATCTTTATTTTGGTACAATTCCCTGTTGCTGAGATATGTAACTAGCCTAGGTGCTCATAAGCAGATGAATAGATAAAGAAAATGTGGCATAATGAAAATGTGATACGCACATATATGGACAAACACACTATACATTTTATATAAACATGTGTGCATGTACATATATATTATATAGACAAAGAGACAGAGACAGACAGAAAAAGAGAATGTATACACACTTCAGGAAAAGAAAAACTTGTATAAATATTTTTATACTAGATTTACTAAGACAGCATGATATTAATACAAGTTACCTTGAGTGCCTGCAATTACAAGAGATGCTCAAAGTGGCAGCCATTAGATTCCAGACATTTATTAGTACAGCTGCTTGGGTAACCTTGGTCATTTGATATTGCTACATATATATTTTCAGTTTCTTCTCTAAGGGCTGGCGGTGTGGTGAGTTTTCTGTGGTATATGACATCCTCTAAGGTCCTTCATTTGAGAGTAACACCATCTGCTTAAAAAAATCATGCTTCTTTCTTTTCCTAAAGTATGTATACATTTATAAGAGACACTATTTATATGAATATTACTCATAAAAAAGCATAAGATTATGCCATTTTCAGGAAAATAGAATCAAGAGGTCATCATGCTAAGCAAACCAAGCCACTCAGACAAGTATCATATTTTCCCTAATGTATGAAATCTTTAAAAAAAAGATGCCATGAGTATAGATGGGAGACTGGTAGACAAGAAGGAAATGTGGGAAGATGGATGTGATCAAAACATTATATGCCTATACAAAAATTAGATGCAATAGTTTGTAAAATTAATGTCCTCAAGGAAATTTAGAACTCATTGGCATATTTCAAGGAGTTGTAGAGTTGATTGAGGTCCCTACAGGAATCTTCATAATTCTGATATAGGATATATACTGCTTTGAGGAACCAAAAGCCTGGAAGGAGATTACTTCTCGACATAGTCTTGTATTGGATTGAATAACTCACATCATTCCTCTAAAGTTGTGGACAGAGACAGCACCTCAACATAATTTATTCTTCTATAAGTTTTGTTTGATGGGTTAATGGCATCTGGTATTGTTTTTTAATTTTCCATACCTAAACTGAAAAGAATGGCACAATCTGGCCCACAAATGATTGACAGATGTGTAAAGAAGTGTTCCACCTTCATGTGGCCCAGGGTGGTGGAATGTTGTTTCATGTTCATTAGCAGTGATAAAACCATGGATCATTATTTTTATAATTAGCCATTAATGACAGTTAATACTGTAATAAGATTATACTCTCAGCATTTGGGGCATATATTGTTGACAATAAAATCTAATGCAAAACAAACTGACTTCTTACATTTCATAAAAGCAATTTCTTATGGATATATTTGTGCCTCTCATGCCTTTCATTCTATTTAGTTCTAATTTTTGTTTATACTGTGTAATATTCTAATGGGGAGAAATTAGAGAAATGATTGCATATTTTTAAAATAAAGTCTTGAACTACCCAGGGCAACAACAAGAAAT
This sequence comes from Dinomys branickii, assembly GCA_004027595.1. Lineage (NCBI taxonomy): Eukaryota > Metazoa > Chordata > Mammalia > Rodentia > Dinomyidae > Dinomys > Dinomys branickii. The sequence continues at coordinate 198,102 of PVLD010000606.1, read as the reverse complement.
CTCATTGTATCCATTATAGCAATACGTTCTTACGATAGCTGCTGTGGGTGCTCAGACAAATCATTGCACACAATTGATTTTTCTTAGATATTTAAGTGTTTAAGCCAGTTTCTGACCTTCATAATTTCTCTTGATTGTAGGTTATCCAGGACTTTCAGGTGAAGAACTAAAACTTGTTTTAGTTTTGTGACTTTGTTGTGCTACCCCACATGGTCCATTGAATGTGGCTGAAAATGCCAGTCTGAAAGTAATACTCATGGGATTAGGAATGAACATGTCTTGCTTGAAATCTTGTGATTTAGCTTTAGTACTTACTATAATCAGCTCATGTCTTTGAAATATTGAACTGTCTGACAGCTTAAAATCCTACGTTTCCTTCAAACTTGAGCCCAGCTTTGAAGAAGAAGTAGGTAGCGTAAGGGTGGATTTTCTGCAAAGCTCTCTGGAGAGAATTCACTTAACTGCATTTGTTGGCAGAGGACTTGAAATGCCAGCAGGCTGCTTTCTCTCAGTCCATTTAGGGTTTTCCCTCAGCCTAGCTCAACATTTAGTCAGATAATTTTTTGTCAGGACCACAGAAGTCTGTTTTTGGGCCTTGCTAAAAGTGTCATTTTCCTTCCATGAAGAATCACAGAAAAGGATGATATACAATGTCCAGGTTTGTTAAGCCAGCTGGTACTAGGTAAAGCCTTGATGCTTTCACATGCTTACTTTCCCACTGCATGTGTATTTCTCATTTAAGTTGAAAAATTGAATTTTTATAGACATCTCTTTAGTGACATCAGCTACTACCTAATGAGAGTCCTTTCTTTGAGAATATAGTTGTATGTAAAGAATGCTGATATACTGCAAAATCTTCACTCCCATATTAATGTTAACACCTAAATGGGACTCCAAGAATTAAAACAAAGAAAACAATACACAATAGAGAGACAGATTATAGTGCTAGACTCTTGCCTACCTTTGCACACATTCATTTGTTTCTTTGTTCACATAGGGAAAGTAGTTTTACCCACCCATACTTAACTTAGAACCAATGTAATATGAGTTTTGATATTTTAGAACCAATGTAGTATGAGTTTTGATATGTCTTATACATGCATACTTTATTATCAGAATAGCTATATTTAGCAGAAAGCATTTGAACTTAAAAATGTATCATAATTATCAAATGCATCTAAGAGAGAATAACATGCAAAATAAACTTCAAAAACACTTAAAAATACGTATAGAAAGCCCTTCATATAATATAATGGAAGACATAATATCTAAGCTTTAAGAAACAGTCTTGGGAGTATGGCCATTTTCACAATGTTGGTTCTGATGAGGAAAAAGAGAAAAGAAAGCAAGGGAAAAAAAGCATGTATGTGTGTGTGTGTGTGTGTGTGTGTGTACACACACACACACACACGATAGCTAAGATAGTTGTGCTATTAATTTCTGTTGGTTTATTGAAAGGGTTTTTTGAAAGCAACAGTTAATGCTTAATTTTTTTCTTAATTTTTTGACCAATTATGGACACTTCTATCTGGAGATCTGAACAACTACTTTGAAGATAGCGATATGCAGTATAACAACCATGTTGATTTCCTATCATCTTGTTTTGAAATTCTGTATCATTTTTAATGTTTTTAAAATTTCTGTTCTCTTTAAAATACCAAAAAAAGAAATACCATGATTTCAGGTATACAGAAAAGATGAAGGTAAAATTTCTGGATAGAGAGAATCTGATATGAAAAAACACAAGGCAGGGATGGACCTTAAATATTTAAGTAGAGAGAAGGTGCTGTTCATTGAAGATAAAATCTCCTTTAAAGTATAAAGGTGAAAATTGAAAAAGACAATATTCTGACCTTTTATCCCGTACTAATAAAAAAAGACTCATAAGACTGTATTAGTTTAGAAATTAGTAAGTTTGACATCAACTTATGAGAAGCCTAAGTTCAAAAGGGTTGAAGAGGACAGAAAGTAAAATTAGGATAGTTCTCTGGGGTTCTTACAAGATTTCCCAGAAAAAGGGATTTTAGAGGAAAGTGATAAGAAAGACTTGCAGGGGCAGAATGCATAAAAGGATGCTCTGTTCTGGGATTTGGACAATTTATGGATGTTGTAAGCTGCAGTCATTAAAGAAGCATGTAAATTAAAGGCCCAAGAAATGTTCATTCATACTTTCCATTCATCCTGATTTCATTTTACCCCTTGGCTTTAGAGCCATTTGAAAATCTGTGGGTAAAAAGTTTGCTGTCTGTTGTGTGTTCTCTCCTTTGAATCCCATCTTGCCAAGGAATTGAGATCGTGTTTTGAGGCTCTCCCTTTTCTCATCATGCCACCTTTTCTGTTTCTTCCTATTTTCTCACTAAAGGGGAGCCTGTTTTCAGATGAGACTCCTGATTTTTTCTATCATGCTGCTGTACCTGTCTCAGCTTCCTACCTTTATCACCTCAGAAGCATCTCCCACATTTTCCTCTCAACCGTATGAGCTTGATCCACTTTTTCAATCTGAGGCTTCAGAAATCATTACTCTAAATGTTAACTGGATACTCTTTAGTTTACTTTAGTATGTATTTCCTTGTTTTATTATATTTGACTTTGTCTTGCCCAAAAGAGAACATGATAAACAGGTGATAGGCATTGGATAGTTTCATGTCTGAAAATGGGGTCCGTATATATTTGACCTTATAGTCTCATACAGAGTGATAGCTTTTAGATTCTGTATGTTTGTTTATGTTTAAAGGAAAATGAGAGCTGGGTAAATCTGTAGAACATTACAAAAATGAAAAACAGCTGAGTAGTAAATGTGTAGAAACCACTAGAACATAATGTCAGAGATTTTTCGTCTCTCTACCCTGCACGTCCCATCCCCTTTCTTTTGATTTTAGCACCCTCTCTCTAGTGCTTGGACCAGCCAACCACTGTATCACTGATGTGCATCTGTTGAATGAGTACTGATTTAATTTACTTAAGCTGTGGGTATTAATTGGTAACCTTTAAACATCCTGCAGTAGACTTTCAGAATGTTGTCTGAAAAACACAATCATTAAATATCTTTTCAAAGATTGAAGCATAACATCACAGTGTCTCATCATTTTGTCCTAGAAGAAAGCCTTTGTTTTTTGCCCTAATTTGTTGTTTGTGTGAGAAAAGAACAGAAGAAATAAGGTGGGAAATCATACTAGATAAATCTGGCTTTAGTCACTGGTTTTATCTTTGTGTTGAAAAAAAAAATCACAATGGAACAGAAGAAAAGAAATCTACTTTCCAAAACATGGAGTTTGGATCGGCACTTGAGCTGTTAATTTAAGGGTGTTCATTCTTTTCCCTATGTGGCAGTTCATGCTAGGTCTTTTTGCTCATCCTACTCTGCGTGTTTCTTCCTGTGGCACCTTACCTCACACTGTTCAGAAACCGAGAATGTTGAAGTTCAGGCCCTCAAGTTGTTCCCTACTGACAAGGCTCACAAATCAGGAGCTAAGAAACATTTGTATGAGGAGGCCACTGACTTTTCATTTTGTTCTTTTCGCTTTAGCTCAAGCCAGGACAGAACAGCTGCAGGGAGAGTGACAGCGAAAGCGCCAGTGCAGAATCCAAGGGTTTCCACCGGAGCAGCTCCCGGGAAAGGCTCAGCGATGTAAGTTTTGAAAAAGGAAAAAGCAAAGCCACCAGAGCAGACTGCTGGCTCAGCTCTCGCCTGTATCACTGCCCTCACCCCCGATCGCCTGGCGTGCCCACGTATTGCGGCCCACACTTCCTTTCTGTGTGCATCTTGCACCTAGCAGTTATGGCGTCATTCTAAATTGTATTTTGTCCCACGATGTATTTGAACAAATGATAAAGTAGGTGGAAGTATCTGTTACCTCAGAAACAACAGATTACAAAGCAAGTATTCCTGTTTTACTAGTGTTAGGAATGGGAGATGGTGTCATTTAGCTGTGGGCTTTCCATAATTTCTTCATTTTGGAAAGTGCTAACAATGCCTTTGTGTCATATTTTTTTCCTGTAGAAAGGGATAACTAATCTTGGCAATTTACTTAGGAGAGAAGGAATTAAATTTGCTATCTAATTTCCGTGGGGTAAACTTTTGGAGAGCAAAACTTGCAGGCTCCTGTCAGCCCTGTAGACTTAATTCCACCCACTCTGTAGCCTCCAGTCACCTACAGTGGAGATTCCTCTCGCTTTTCCCAAAACGACTTGCCCCTTTTGCACCCTCTTGCTTTCCCCCCTTATGTGTAATGTTATAACCATTCTGAAAACAACATTGCAAAATGGATAAAGTAGAGAAAAACTTTTATTATTGATATAAAGAAGGCAGCATTAGTAGATTAAATGACATAGTACCAAGAGAGAAAGAGCTAGCTATTCAGTGTGTAAGTGTTAAGAAATAAGAGTTAGGATGTACAGTCAGGAGAAAAATCCACACCTCTTGTCCTCCATCTTTATTTTTTTAATGTACCCTAAAGCAGTGATATTTATTATAGTGTATATAAGAACTATTGTTACTGAATGAAAATACTAGTACTTATTTTTCATTAAAAAGAAATTATACTTCCCAAATAGGATGATAAGCAGGGAGTAGTTTATACATACCTTTTATTTTTTTTTTTTTTTTTTTTTTTTGCGGTACTGGGGATCGAACTCAGGACCCTGCGGTTGCTAGGCAAGCGCTTATTCCACTGAGCTATATCCCCAGCCCCTATACATACCTTTTAAACACATATATTTTACAACTGTCTGTTCAAAAAACTTTCTTTTTCTGAGTGGTGTCCACTAGCATAAAAAAATTTCAGACAACTGTCATATACTAAATCATTCTATACATCTGTGTTATTTAGGGTGGGATTTGATGAATAGAGTATTAATTCAGACAAGAATTATAAGTTTAATGAACAAAATTAATTATTTTTGAAGTATTTTTGATATGTTGTAATAATTACTTCCCCCTATTCTAATGTGATGCAATATCACATTATGAGATAGTGAGAGAGAGAGTGATATGAGATAGTGAGATAGTGAGATAGTGTTGATTTTGCTGTGAATATGGGTGGTTTTGTGTGTAAGAATGTGTTTATATGTTCAAGTGTTTCTTTACCTTTGTGATAGAATTATGTAATCATAAAACCTCACAACTAAGTTTTTAACAATTCTTAATGTTTAAGTAGTTATTCTTCTGAGAGTTTGTTATACTTTTAATGAGACATCACGCTGACTCTGGAAATTATTCTATGGTTATTTAGAATTTTCTTCATGGAGTGGCGAAGTGAAAGTAATGTCAGTGCAGTGGGCAAGATCACAGTCTTTGAGATCTTTTGAGTGCTTGCACTGAGCTCACTTTGCATTAGATCAAGAGAAATTGGCAAAAGACTACATATTCATGAGCATGAAGATTGAATATTATGGAGATGTCAGCTCTACCCTAAGCTATTTACAGAATCAGTGTATTCTAACAATTTTTTTTTAGAAAATACATACAGATTGATTTAACGGTCTGAATAACCAACACAATATTTAAAAAGACAAAGTTGGAGGAGTCATACTTCCCCGTTTCAAAACTTAACTGCGAAGCTGCATAATCAAAACAGTGTAGACTGGTGTATCGTTAGACACATAGAGCAATAGAGCAGAATTGAAAATCTGGAACTGGATCCATAATTATCAGGCATACTGACTTTTGACAGGAGTGCCAAGTTTATTCAATGGGGAAAGAATTTTCTCTTCCTTTTTTTTTTTTTTTTTTTTTTTCCCGGGACCGGGGATCGAACTCAGGGCCTTAGTGCTTAGCGGCAAGCACTTACCCCACTGAGCTGTACCTCCAGCCCGTGAGAATTTTCTCTTCCACAGATTATGCTAGGAAAGCAGACAAACAATGGATTGAGACCACTACAGCACACCATCGAACAATAGCTCCAAATGAATCAGTTGCCTAAACATAAGTGCTAAAGCCATGAAACTGAGAACAATCATACAGGTACATTTTCATGAGCTCCTATTTTACAGTGAATTCTTAGATAACTCTCAGCATGAAAAACAAAAGAAAAATATATAAATTGAACTTAAAGGGCTGAGGATATAGCTCAGTGGAATAAGCGCTTGCCTAGCAAGCGCAGGGTCCTGAGTTCGATCCCCAGTACCGCAAAATAAATAAATAAATAAATAAATTGAACTTAAAAATTTGTACATTAAAGGGTGTTATCAAGCAAGTGGAAATACAAAGTATAGGATGGGGAAAAGTTTGTATATCATATAACTATTAAGTGTTTAATGTCCAGGATATGTAAAGAATTCTTTCAACTGTAAAAGGAAAACCAGATTAAAAAAACAAGCAAAGAATTTGAATAGCTGTTTCAGCAAAAAAGAGGTAAAAGGAGCAATGAACACATGAGAAGGTGATCAAATTCATTAGTCACTAGAGACACCCAAATGAAAACTATGAGAAACTGCCTCTTTAAACGTGCTGTGATGGCTATTAAGAAAACAAATGAGAAGTGTTGGGAAATATGTAAAGAAGTTATAACACTCATCCATTTTGGTAGGAATATAAAATTTTACAACTACTGTAGAAAATAGCAAATTCCTCAAAATATTGAATATAAACTTACTGCATAGCCCAGAAATTTAACTTTCCAGTATATACCCAAAAGAATTGAAAACAAGAATTGAAACAGAGACTTGGCAGTACAATCTTCACTGCAGTATTGTTTCTAGTAGTGAAAGGCTAGAAATAGCCAGTGTGCCCTGCAACAGATGAATAATAAAGTGTGATGTGATTATATATATAAATATGTATACATACATGTCTATATATATTCAGCGAAATATACTCACTGTGCATATATGTGTGTGTGTGTATATATATAATGTTTTAAAAAACATAGATATGAAAAGACCATATTTATGATTCCACTTACATGAGCTGTCCTTAACAGACAAATTATAGTGACAGAAAGTGGAGTAGAAGTTACCAGGAAGTTATTCCTTCATAGTTACAGAGGGTTTTTTTTTTTGGGGGGGGTGCCTTTTGAGACAGGGTCTCGCTATGCAGTTCAGGCTGGCCTTGAGCTCACTTTGTAGCCCAGGCTGGCCTCAAACTCACAATGATCCTCCTGCCTTAGCCTCCTGAGTGCTGGGATTACAGGCGTGGGCCACCATGCCCAGCCCATAGTTACAGAGTTTCTCTTTGGAGGTCTAAAAGTTCTTTGGAAATAGTCCCAACAGCCCCACAACTTGTGAATGTAATCTGTACTGCTGAATTAAATGCTTAAAAATGATTAAATGGGAATTTAGGTCATGTGTATTTTAGCACAAGTAAGAAATATAAAAGTTAAGGTTGTGCAATCCTGTCAGTCTGTATCAAGCCAATGAGTAACACATGCAAAAGTTCATAGTGTCTATTAATTATCAAAATTCACTTTTTATAATAACTTTTTATAATTAAATATAAAAGAAGTGTGGCAAAAAACAATAACAGCAAACACAAACCAGTTGTTGCTACTCAGTGAGATTTTCCAAGACCATCAGCCAATTTTTACCCATGGTAGCTATCTTATCTGGGGCACTGTGGCAATGTAAGATTTGCTGAGGAGAAAATCTTTGAGAATTCAGCCTCACAAAATGATTCCTTTTTGGTGCCAGGATACCCCATACCTGCCTTCTATACAATAAAGATGTCACCATTTTTGCTTTCAAGGAAATTAAAGTAAAACCTTGGTTTGTGAGAATTTGTTCCACCTATAATCCAGATCACTTGTATACCTAAGCAGAAAGAGAGAGAGAACCAGTTGCTATCATATGATATTCGATGTGATATACTACTCAAGTTGTAAGACATTGTTTATCAAGTTAAAATTTTTCAGTTGTGTTTGCTTGTCTTACAGAACAGACCAAGTTACCCAAAATTCCACATTTGACTGCAGTAGTTAATTACTTTATGAATATGAATATCTGAGAGTAAAGAGATTGAGTCAAACACTACTATTGGTTTTTAGTTTTGTTTTTAAAGTACCTCCTACATCACTTTTTATCTTGCTCATTTTATTTTTACGAACATACGAAAAATATTAATTATAATTTTTAATGTCTGCGTACTAATTGTGTCTATTTCTATTTGTTCTTTCCTCTCCTCTTTATAGGTCATGTTTTTCTGCTTCTTTGCATGCCTGTTAATTTATAGTAAATGCCAGGATTATGAGTTTTTCCTTTTAGGTTGCAGAGTATTTCTGATTTCTATGAGGGCTCCTTATTCTGTGAGGCAAACAGGCTACTTGGAAGTAGTTTCATTTTTTTCTTTTGTGGCTTGCTTTTGTGTTTACTTGGGTGGGACCAAAATAAACTTTATTCTAAGCGTAATTTTTATCCAGTATTGAGGGCTATACCTAATATGGGATGTATTGAGTGCCCCACCCACTGCAATACAAAAATTGCCCACTTTTTTGAGCTTAGAAATCATTCTCCCAGCTCCTTTCTGCAGATTGTTTCCCTTCCTTCAGGTAGTGCATTTCTTTCCCCGATATATAGATAAGTATTTGGGTGAAGCTTAGATGAGCCCTCTACAGCTTTCTTGATCCTTTTTCTAAAGCTGTCATCCCACTCTCCTCAGGTCCACCTTCTAAGCAATGGGTTCATTTGTGCAGACCCAAGGCATGGACTTAAAGGCTTGAAGACAGGCAAAAGCGAGGCTTTAACCAAGTCTTTCAAAGCTGGGTGTCTGGTAGATGGTATATTCATGGCAGTGACACTGAACAGTTAACTCCTTCATGCAGGTTCCTTCCCCCTTTATCTCATTGGCTAAGTACTGTGGGGGTACAGTCTTCCTAGTTGCTACCCAGACCTTTGGCCCATTCCTTCTAAACATTGAGTTTAACAGCAAATGACTAAGCCACAGGTAACTTCTTAGCTGCCAGTATTTTTCCAATCAGAGTTGATATAATGAAGCCATTCATTGTTGATTGTCTACCTCTCCCCACTTTGTTTAGGGACCCTTTCACATGCCTGACCTCAGACACGTCTGTAGTTTTGTCCACTAGTAGTTTTCCACTCAAAATTAAAAATTTTATCTTGAAAATGGGCTTTAAGTTTCTGTTTCTTACAACCTTGCCTCTCTGATTTTCAACTTTGTCTTCTCAGATCAGGGGCGCACTGCTTCTAAACCTCAGTCACCCCTATGCCATACATACTGAGGCATGAAAACGCTCCAGGCTTTAACGTGGAAAAATCATAAGGGTTATCTTATTTCTCTTTGCTCAAATATTACCCTGCACAATCCTTTGCCTGATATTGAAAAACTCTTGTTTCATACAACATTTTGTACAGATTTTTAATGACTTAAGGTGGCAAAGTGTATTTGATTTGTATTATTTCATCATGCGCACTACTGACTTTTCAGTTCAGATAAAATTTCCCAAATGTCTTCCACTTCAGACATATTTTTAGACACTTTGGCAGTTGAGACTTACTTTTGAATGAGGCTAATCATAATACTTTATTATTCTAACTTTTTTTTTATTGGATAGGCAGAAGGAATAAGAATAAAACATCCCTGACTACCTTGAAAATTTGACTCATGGATAAAGCTTATAAAACTAAATGCACCTGACTTGTCTAAGTTGCATATTCCCAAACTATGTTGCCAAGAAGGAAGAGTTGGCTGCAAGGACTTTCATAGTGTTTACATCATGGAAATACAGTAACTAACTTACATTAGTCATTAAGGAAACAGTTAAGGGAAATAATTGAATATATATTCATGATGAATTATTCGAGAGGAAATATTGCTTCTCATATAGAATTTTATAATAGGTGAAGTTGTCAAAATTTAGGAGCTAACCTTAAAAACTTAATTTTACAAAGCCTAAAATTATGAAAAGAAAATACTGACCAGAACCCTATGTCCAAATGGATCATTATATTAATCAGGATCACCCAGAGAAAGAACAGAACCAGCAGAATGAAGGTTTTTTGTTTTTTGTTTTTTGGTTTTTTTGTTTTTAATAAGGAATTGGCTTGCAGAATTACAGAGGCTGAGAAATCCCAAGATCTATAGTTGGCAACCGAAAGAGCCAGGAGAGCTAAGAGTGTATTTCTAGTCTGCAGACTGGCAGTTGAAAGCCAGGAAGGGCTGATGTTTCTTTTTAGTGTGAAAGGGGGAATAAAAGACAAGATATGGCAGCTGGGAAACAAGCAGGAAGAACTCCCTCTAGTCTATGTGGAGGGCCGGCCTTTCGTTTTACCTGAGCCTTTGTGTCACACAAGGCCCCACCAACATTTGGGAAGCTATTTGCTCCATTCAGTGTAACTGATTTCAGTAGTAAATTCATCTAAAAATAGCCTCATGGAAGCACCCAGACTGATGTTTAATTAAATATCTGAGCACTCTATGGTCCAGTCGTGTTGAAACATGAAATTAACCATGGTAGTCCCGTTTTGAGGTTCTGAGAGAACAGGAGTGGCTGCTGTTGAGCCCACAATAGCCCAATCAAAAATCCAGTGGGAGATTTTAAAAGGATTGGACTTAAATTTTTTTAAATATTTAGTTTTTCTTATATATGAAGAATAACAAATGAAAGTGAAAGCAAGAATGAAATCAGGCCAGGAAGCCAGAAGACTGTTCTGCATACATGAGTGCTGCTGCCAGTCTGAACTGGGTATGAGAAGAGTTGAATAACTGACGTTGGAAGTGACCTAGCATTTCCACCCCGATTTTGTTTTTCAGGTTGTTTCTGTCCCTTTCATTCGCTTTAATAATCTGATCTCCACAGTGCATTTATTGTAAGATTTTTTGGCTCTTTTCGTTGTCATCGTTGTTGGGTTTTTTTTTAGCTCTATAGCAAAGTCTGTAAATAAACTTGTACCATGACCATTGTAAGAAACTTACTTGGTCATGTAACTCCTAGTATGGTTCTCTTTTTCTGTTCCCAAGAAAGAAGCATAACATGGAGGTGTGTAGGCAGGGATGTCAGAGGTAATTTAAGATTTGCAGTAATTTCCAAATATTCAGTGTAAATTAGCCCTAGGTCAGAACATACATGCTCACCTCTGGGTGGAGTAAGTACCCTTCCTGTACCCTCTGAGCTGTGATACTAGCCGCGGCCGCACTGTGCGGATCTATAATGAATAGAGCACATACATTTTAGATCGATAATCAATTGTGAAATCCCTCGTAGTAAGCAGTTAAAAGAGAAATGTCAACTTCGTGAGTTTAATGGGTAGCTTCAGTGAAGGCCTGGTGACAGAGATGCAAAGAAAGGTAGATGGGGGCCAGTGAGAAAGAAGAGAATGAGTTTTTAATGAATATTTACTTGCTGATTTGACTGTTAGAAATATTCTCCTTCCCAGAAGATGTGTTGCAGCAATGTATCCTATTACTTTTCCCACTGCCCATGGTAGCATGGAGATTGAGGCAGAGTGTGTTTCTAAGAAAGCTCTTCTTTACAACATAATGAGATCCAGGAGGCTAATTTGCAGAGATTGCTGGAGCAGTGGTCAAATCTTTAAACAGACAAATAAAAACTCTAGCAGAATGAAAAGACCACATTAAACAGGAGACAGTTTATAATGAGCCCAGATATAACATGTCAGATAGCCCACTGACTGGTATACCTTCATATCCCTGACTGCTCAAGTCAACCGTGAAACACGTTCATCTATCCTGTTTCTGAACTTATTAGCCCTCATTTCTGCCTATTGCACTGAAACTATGAGTAATCTGGCAACTCTATCTCTTGAAGAAATAAGTATGAAGCTCATTTCATTAAGCAATGTAACTATCTGCATAAAAGTGAATATGGTATATAATGATTCTGAAATCTAGGCAGCTTTTGTTTCTTCTCTCTCTCTCTCTCTCTCTTTCTCTCCCTCTCTCTCTCCCTCTCTCTCTCTCTCTCTCTCTCTCTCTCTCTCTCTCTCTCTCTCTCTCTCTCTCTTTCTCTCTCTCTCTTTGAGACAGGGTCATACTATTTTTAATTTGTTTATTTGCCCAGACTGGGCTCAAACTTGTGGTTCTCCTGCATCAGCCTCCCAGATTGCTAGGATTAAGGATTTGCCTAGCCTGGTTGTTCCTGTAAAACAATAAAACTTCTTTCAACTTTTCAAATCTTATTTTGACGCAGGCTTTTATTCATTCTGTAGCCAGTTCTGCTATCTAAGTTGAGCAGAACTTGCCTGAGGTCACTAGATAAGAAAAATGGAAGTCCTCTCTTAGGAGAAATGGACTAGGGGAATACAGCAAGTTAAAGTCAATTCGAGTACTGAAGCATGATTCTGTCAAACTGATAGGGCATCACTAGCTTTCAGCCTCTCCAGGGTTTACTTCTCAGCTATCTCTTCTCCTCCTGTAATATGCAAAAGCTGTACCAGTCCCCAAGTAAAAGCCTGTAAGTGAATAACAACACATCTTAAAGTATAAAGTATTTGTAAACATTTATGTAAAAAGTATATGTAAAACATTTTTGTAGCATAATTTGTTGTATCTACGGTTTGGAGATGCTCATATAGTTTCTGACTTGGAAAATTATTAAGGTTTCAGATATCTACAGCTATATATTTAGACAAAGAATGAGTTTGGGTTTATGTGACTAAGAACTTTTTCTGGGTCTTTTGAATAGCAAAGCCTCAAGGTGTACATAATGCTGATTCTAAGGGTCAGTTAAACCTTGACTTATCTCTGTTGTTAATAACTTACTATGTATACTTTGGTGATGAGGATCCTATTGGTAACCAAAGGTGGTGTCTCACTGAATGCAAAGTCTTAGCCAGAGTTTTGGGGTTGAGTACTAGGCAAAGAGAAGTCTTTATTTCATAGATGTTAGTTCCATTTAAATTCTCTAGCTATTTTTCAAGGGAGCTGGCAGATAGCCAAGAAAAATGTGGTGGAGAAAGTATAAGAAGAGAAGAAATGTCAGTCCTATAGGCATTTGCCCAAGGTGCTTAAAAGAGGGTTCTTCTGTAAAGTCTTCTGCCAGGAGTAAAAATCACTACCTAATGCCACAAATCTGCCACACTTTTTTCGTTTTGTTTTGTTTTTAAATGGCAAATACAGTAGGTTGGAAAATATGAACAGCATCTTATGCTAAGATTCTGTATACCTTCTAGCAAATACTGAAATGAATTCTAGTGAATCTTTAATATACATGAGGATCTAGGGTCTGTGCCTTCCTGTGTCTGCCAGTGTGTGCATGTGCCCCTATGTGTGTGGGAGAAGGGTTATAAGACAGGGTGCTTAAATGCTTTGTTGCATTATGTTAATTCCTCAGCAGTGCAATCAAACTCATGTCGTAATTAAAGCTGTCAGCTGGAAGGCGAGCCAGTCACCACGAAAGCACAGCATAACAAACGAAGTGAAATGATTTTGCGTGTAGCTATACAATGCTTCACCAGGCATGAAATTAAATAAGTAATTTGATGTTGACATCAGAAATTGAAATGATACCCACTGTTCTCTCATTCAGTCAGACCTGCATAAACAATAGCCAGAACAAATGTGCACAGCAAAGCCTTCTCCCCCCAGCTCCTGAGTAATGTACAATATATATGCAGAATGAGCGTAACAGAGTTTGCTGAGACCTGAAGGGTGTAATCTTCCTTGGTATACAATAAGATGATGTGGGGGGGGGTTGGTGGGAATACTTCTGAGATAAAATATGTTCTTAGGAAGTGGGTGAGTGACATAAACAAGTCTTGTAGTCTAAGTAATTCACCCTAAAATGGGTTTCCTTCCCAGGAACATGACTTCAGGAAGGTAGAGACCTACTGGCTTTTGCCTTGAGCTCCTCCTTGGAGGGCTGTGGATGCTGAAAATAGATGATTCTGTCCCATGGCTAATCACTGGTCTGGGAGCCAGTCTGTGTGACTACTGTAGATCTCACCACACAGCTGAAGGGATCGTGAACGAAGCAAGATTTTAAAAACCAACTATACCGTGTAATATCACACATCACTGTGTTTTATTACTCCTGAGTTTGTCTGAAACACTGTGAGAAGGTAGTTTTGCTTCCAGACCTGGATTTAGGAATGCTCTGAAGCATGTTGCCCTTGTTTAATGTGGACTTTTGTTATAGCCCTGTATTTCCTTCTCAGGCAGTTATGGATTAAAAAGATTCACATCTGGTGTATTCATGGAGATATCAAATTCTCCTAAGCCTTTTTTTGTTTATATAGTCCATTCATTCATTTATTTATACATTAATTCAACAAAGGCTTATTAAATGCATCTTTCATGCAAGGCATTTTGCTAATCTCTGAGGAGGCACTAATGAATATGCCCAATAGTTCTTTCTGCTTGTGGCTTATAGAGTAGGGGTCAAGATGTGGAGGTGCAAGAGCTAAAAGGGAACCTAATAATTGCATCAAGGAGGAGGTCAGGCCACCCTGGAGAAGATGTAGCACCTCACCTATGCTCATCAGGTGAAATGCCTTCCTGGTACCAGCACACTCTGGTAAGACCTGAGAATTAAATCACCACTGGCCTTATTTTTATTTCAAATTCATCTGGGCCCTCTTTCAGCCACAGAGAGGGTGCTGAAAGGGAAGGAAGTTGGAAGGAGAGGTTTCAGGAGCAAGAAAGCACACAAACAAAGAACGTGGACAAGTTTGAAATACAGTGTTCTCTTTGTGACTCTTTTTCTCTAAGTATCCTACGTTCATTTCAGAATTCCTGTTTTTTTTGTTGTTGTTTCCCTGTGAGTCAGAATTACGGCCTCCTAAATTGATATTTCTTCTACTAAAACCTTCAGAAAATGGTGCTTTCCACAGCTTCTCTTTGCCCACACATTCTTTGCATTTTAGTATACTAATTATGTTTACAAAATGTCTCATTTTTTAAAAGTACTGTGTGTGTACTAACTGATGCCTTTAGGGAATAAACTGGCAAGTAGGTCACACACTGGAAAAGTCATCCAAACCCACTGGGCTTTTTATTTTCAAGTCAGTCTGGGCCTTTTCCTCTTGCCTGCCCCTTTGTGGCCACAAAACTGAGTAGCTTGAGACCAGGGCATTGAATGTCAGCAAGTCAGGGAGGCAGGCTGATGCGTGTCTGCTTAGTCTCAGTGCAGCGCGAAATGCCATCATTAATTCATTACCCAGCTGCCTGTCAAATAAATTGGCAATTACATCCACCACAGAAGCTTGGAATTCAGTAAATAGCACGTTAGCATCTCTGAGTTGTTGAGAGATGTAAAGGGGAAAATTAAGCAACACAGTGTTTGTATCAGTTGCAGATGACAAGGGGCAGCACATGCTGGTGATGTGACGTAGTGATGAAAAGCCTGCAAAGGGCTGGTAATGAGCTGTGTGGATTGGAACGTGTTAAAATCCATTGCTGATTTTCCACTTTGTCTTTATGCTTTATTGCAGAGTTCAGCTCCTTCCAGCTTGGGAACAGGCTACTTCGTAAGTCTATCTCAACTTCCACATATGTGCTTTGCTTTGGCATTGATTCACTTCTATAATGAATGCTCATTAGGATATAAAAAAAAAAAAGAAAAAAAATTACAAACTTGAGAAACCCCCTCTCAGTCCTAAAGAGGAGAGTGATTTCTGATTTCCAGCCTATTATTAAAAGCTGTTTTAGTTTTAAAGGGTATAACCTGCTGGGCCCTAGGGATCATCCGTCTTGATATGTGTGCTTAGTCCCCAGCACCTAGAACATTTGCCCTGTACCTAGCAATGCAGGTGCACACAGGGGAAGTGGCTCACTCACACCACCTTTGCTTTAAAATTGTTTCTTTGGTAAGAAGTATCATGGAGAGGATGGAATTCAGGTTATGCTTTGAGGCACATACTCACTTTCAAGATTTCTTAAAGAACTTCCTGTCTATAGAGTGAATTGCCTTTTTTATAAAAGGTTGTGCTTCAGTGCGTATTTTCCATCACAATCTAAGCAGATTTTCTTTGTAGCAATCATTAAACTCATTTTAGCAAATATAGGTGTAATTTTTTAGAACTTATTCTCTATCCTTTGGGGGAGGGATGAAGGTATGATGTAGTTCAAAAATTATCACAATATTTTCATTCACAGAGAAATTGTCACTTATTTCTTTATAGAAAATTATCCTTTTGGAGTTAATAATCACTTTCAAGATATAAATGGGAAAGAATTACAAGTAAGTTTTCTGTACATACAGGGATAACTTCTGAATTTAGAAGTTCATGGTGGGATTCAGGGCAACCTGATTAGCATTCTAAACAGGGAACACTAACACTGTAATGACTGTCGCGCCCGCTTAGTATTTCCTGAGGAAATAAGGAAAATAAAGTGGAAAAGAAGCACTGTTGCTTTGTAACTGCTTTTAACTTTTTTTCCCCTCTAATATGCTCACTGCTCTATCTTTCCCTCACACATTTCTGTAAATACATTTACATTAAATATAGGAAAACTAGATCATTTCTTTGAATAAATGAATCTTTCCGAGCTTGGCAGAACATGAATTTTCTACATCTGATCTTTGTTTTAATCTTAACCTATAGTATAAGGGAGAAAAGGATAAAGAAAATTCGAGACCTGCTTAATACAGTTAGCACCCTTAGCACTGCTCCTCCTTACTGTGGCTGAATATTCATGCTCATGGAAACAAACAGGGTACATTCAGTATCTTGTTTCAGCAGTTGAAAGAACAGACTTAGTCCCATCTGTCCTCTCTTCACACCAGCCTGGATGTGGGCTGAGATGCTGGAAGGAAAATCTGGAGGCTGCGTGTCTCTGCTCCATCCAAAAGCTAAATCCTTCCTCTTCCCTTTCTTCCGCAGAAACAAGGCCAAAGCCCCCACCTTAGTCTTGTTCACTTCGAGACTGAATATTCTAGTGTTTTTTATTTCGTGCAATTATTTTAAAAGAAAATTTGCCACTTCTAGCAACAACATCATTTTCATTTTTCTTTTTGTCATTTTTCTCTCTGGTAACGCTTTTTTTTCTGTAATAATTAAAACATTCTATGGGTGAAGTATTTTAGGAACCTAAAATATTTAACAGACAGTATTGAATAAGCATAAAAGTTGGTCCTTATTTTGGTAAAATGGCTCATGGACTTGTTTTCCTTATATCAAAACCTATCATGTCATTAGCTTACATGGAGAAGATATATACCAGATGCATGCTTAACTCTCAAATATGAAAAAATATGCTTTTATAATGTGTTTTCAATAATGTGATTGTTATGTTATCAAAATGCAAAATGCATTGATTTTGTTGCCAAGTCCTCATCAAAAGTGGTCTCTGTTTCAACTCTCGTTCCAACAGCATTGCATGCAATATTTAGTTTTAGATATTAAATATGACACGAGCATTTCAGTCATCTAAGTAGAAATGATACGTTTACAACATCTATTAGTTGTCATTGGCAGCATTTTCGCTGCACTGTTTTGTGATCTGTAATGTCATAATCGCTGTTTACTTATGTTTGTAAAGAAGACTTAGCATCAGGTAAGTAGAATAGTAATATTTTGAGTCTGTCCTTAATCCTTTCCAGCACTTCTTTGAAATGTAGATGGAGGTAAATCACCTACAGAGTCAAAGAACTATTAAAGTAATTGAGTCATAAAGTGAATCCTGGTATAAAAAAATTTGAAGGTACTTCATGTTGGGCCTGACAACCTGGAACTGTTTCCTTAAACATGCTCCCATGCCCCAACATCACTCTTAACTTTAGAATCCTCTGTTGTTTAGATTCTCTGCTTCAAGGGAGCTTTTAGTGAGCTCAGGTGAAAGGCTGTTTGTTTGTGCTTTGTTAGAAGACATTCACTAGAGTGTATGCGCATGCAACTTCCTATGTGTGTCTGTGGTGAGATGCACATACTCTTAGGTCCACACTCATCTACCCTTAGCCAAAATCAGTATATTCTACTTCTGTTCATCTCTTTTAATATATCAGTAATGATAAGTTCAAAGACCTTTAAAAAACCTTTGTTTGTTTGTTTGTTTTTCCTTTTTATCTAGTTGTATTTGTCTCCTTGGTTTTGTGTTCCAAAAATGTCTGCTTAGGTCTGTCACTTTTCCAATCCATTTAAAAGCAGACTTGAGAAATGAGAACAGCAGCTAAATCAGTATTTACATAAGCATATTGCAAAGAATTCTTAAAGTAGACAAAATAGAGAAGGATTGGAACAAACTCTACATTTTTGGGAGCTTTGAATAATGTGGGTGTTATACACACAGAGAGACATACACATATATATTCATTACATACTCATGCCTAGCTCAGTTCATGTTCTAAATATAAATGAAATTATAGAGTAGTTGGAATCAATTTGCTTTTATTTTATTTATTTTTTTCCTTCTTGGCAAGCATACTAAAACTTGTTGGAATGTGTATAGGATTTTCTTTTTTTTAAAAGCATACATGTAGTAAACTCATTTTTTTCAATTTAAATATTTTAGGCTACATTGTCTTCTTAAAATGTATTTGAAGTTTCGTTATGAATAATTTATAATAAAGAAGTTAGAGGCAGAATGGTATTTAAGACTCACTGGTGACCTTGAGCCAGTTATTTATTTATTTATGTGTGTATGTGCTTATTACTCAAAAGCCTGATTACAGTCTCTGTTTTTTTTCTTGGTAGTACATGTTTGTAATATATGATAACTGTATTCAATGAAGGAGAGTTCTACATATACGTAACAAATCTTAATTCTTTTTTTGTCCCCCCAGCCTGCCTTCAAACCTTTGTCTCTTCCTCGTTTATGAAAGCTATACTTCCATTTTTTCCTTTAATTCTTTTTTCCACTGAATCCCTGTCTCCTCTCCCCTTCTTCCCTCATTTCTTGTTCTCCTTATCATTTGAACACATTCTCCCTACTTCCTAATACCTATCCTCCATTTTGACTGAGCAGGTTTTCTGTGAGTCCTTCTCCATCAGTGCCTGCCTTAAAAAGTCGTGAATATCTTTGAGAGAAGAGATTTAATGCATATACAGCAGCACTGCGTAATAGCAAACAACAAATATTGCCTTCTGTTTTTCACACTTTAATATGTGATAGGTCTACACCAATTGTGAACCTGGTTTTATGAAATAGCTCTACAATGTTACGATGACAGGGTTATGTTAAACAATCATAAAAGTTGATTATCAGAAAGCAGCATTTTATTCTGATTATATTTCTCTTATAACTTCCACAGGATCCTAGGGTGTTTTGTTTCAAGTGATTCCACATATTAACATAAATGTGATGTACATCCTCTGTAATCCTCTATCATAATGATATAGGAATGACCTCTTCTACAGACTGTCTACAAATTATACTTCCCTTTAATTCACTTATCAAGGTTACTTGTCTCTTTTCTCCCTCAGATACATTTAAGGCATGTGTGCCTCTTAACAACTGTGTAACACCGTTTAGGATTGAACTCAGAGATTAAGGCACATTTTAATCAGTGCATTTAAGTTTTATGAGGTTGTAGCACATTTTTGCTGCTCTCTGAGTATGGAAAGAAATGTGGGTGCCTTAGTATTACTGAATGAAGAAACTAAAGGCACTAGCATAGAAAGACCTGGGAAAGCACCATGTTAGTGGACAGTGGTGAGGTGTCTCATCGCAGGATGTATCCGGACTCATTCTTCACAAGCACTTGAGTCCATGTACTAGTAGTTGGAGCTGCTTTTAGGGTAACTTACGTGGCAAGCTGGATTTGAGCTCTGGCGTGAAGGACATTAAGGCTTAGTTGATACAAGCAATATGTTCCCTCATTTCTTGTTCTCCTTATCATTGGAGAACTTCTACTGGCTAATTGTCATCCTCATTGCAGGTTGTAATCAAAAAGGATACCAGTTTTGTAAACTCTAGTGATTTGTCCTTCAAGTTCTCCACTAGTAATTGTTCATCATTCTCACTTGGATCACACTTAGTAAATGACGTAGTAGTTATTGGTGGAACCAGCCCTCTGCTATCTGATGATAGGTAAATTACCATATTATATAGGAGAATTGTATACTGATACACGTCTTAAAATAGGATTTGTGTAATTGTTGTTTTTCTGTTAATTACTTTGTGTAGATAATACTAGTAATAGGTAGAAGGTACAACATGTTGACCTATGACCTTTTTATCTAGAGTTATAAAGGTCATAAAAGGAGAGTTCTTTGACTCTTAGTTTGTGACTATTGACTCATTACTGTGTGTCCACAAATTATACTTCCCTTTAGTTGACTTAAGAAATTGATGTTTTGTCCTTTAATAAGTATTAAGAATTTTTCTACTAACACATTTTTAAGGTAATGGGTTATATGTGGTATGGTGAAAATATAGCGTGAATATATAAATAAATTTATTGCAGTAGAAATTACATTACCATTAACCTCATTCGAAATAGTCCCTTTTGTTTTGAATATACCTTTCTCATCATTCTGACATTTTCTGAAGCAGTTCTACAGATGTGAAGTGCGATCAGTATTTTAGTGAATATTGCTATTGAATGACGTCCAACAGAAAGGGAGGCTTGTGGAAAACATGATGACGTACCCACAATCCTCTTTATTTACTGGATCTAGCATCATGTGACTTCTAGGTCTTTCCCAAAGTCAAAAAGACCATTAAAGGGAAATGTTTTGAATTGATTCGAGAAATAGAGATAGCCACAACAACACAAGTAGATATTCATGAAAGAGAACTTCCAGAACTGCATCAGAAAATGGCAAGAACAATGGGATAAATGTCTTTAAAGTAAGGGAACTATTTTGAGGGGGATTCATGGCAGTGTGTCTTTCACTGTAATAATTTTTTTAAGTTTTATTCATTGATATATTTTAACCACATTTTGTAGACATAACACTGTGACCTCTCTCAAAGACCTTAGTCTACCTTAAGCCCAAATGTTTGCCTTCTTTTTTGATGATTTTAAGTACTACCTATTTGCATCTAAGACACTCTCTGGAGAATCTCTTTCTGGAGAATCTAACATTTGTGTCAGTGAAGCTGACTGCAGAAGTCCAGGCACATCAGCATGGCCTTGAGTTCGCACTTGCCTTTCATCAGAGTCTACTTCCTCACCTACAAGTACCTGCTAGTGATGCTGAGGGAGGATGTTGTTATTTCAAGTGTTTGTAACCTATCTTGTATTTACATTCAAGGTAGCATTTATTTTTGCCATTTCACCTCAACAAGACTCTAACATTCATATTTAT
The DNA here is from genome assembly GCA_004027595.1 of Dinomys branickii. NCBI lineage: Eukaryota > Metazoa > Chordata > Mammalia > Rodentia > Dinomyidae > Dinomys > Dinomys branickii. The sequence continues at coordinate 177,003 of PVLD010000606.1, read as the reverse complement.
TCATAATTAACTCTGGAAAATGCTCCTCGTTCATTCACAAGTATCCATGCAATGGAAATATTTTTTGAAATTCTAAATTCCGTGTAGAATCCCAGCAGGGATCTCCAGTTATGATTAGGGCATTTGGACTCCTTTATAAAGATTGCGTTGGAAAACAACTCACAGATGAATGATTCAATTCATTTTAATGCATGAATACAATTTAAACATCTATTTTTAGTTCTTAAATTGAATAACATGTAAGATTTGCCATCAGGTCAAGACATGTAGTTGAATTTGATTCATGGTAAACTAGTCTAGTCAGTCGTGTGAGAAGCGTAAGTAGTGCATTTGGGAAATACATCCATTGACTGTAGGAGGTTTATGTGGTGTAAAACTTGGCGGTTATTTGCATACTTACCAGTCTGAAGAAAAGGTGGGGAAAGTTTGAATCAGAGGGAGCAACAAAGACAAGAATAGAGAAATAATGTAGTAGCATGGAATTATAGTGACTGTATCACACGTCCTGAAAAAGGCAGGAATTAGGTTGGTCAGGAAAGATGACTGTTTATAAAGAATGTGCTATAACGTTAGGGAAGCGAATGAGCGGGAAGACTGGCTCATACTGTGCTTGCAGCTGACTTGGTGACCTGTGACAGGAGGAAGACTGCAAATCAAGGACCAATGACTGCACAGTGATGGTTGTACTTGGAATCTCAGGGAGTAGAGGGATATCCCAATTATAGAGGGATAATTAGTTTGGAAATGAGAGTAAACATTTTGAAATTTAAGTGTTTATTTAATTGTAACTTAAAATCTGGGACATTACTCATACATCTAAAGCCAGCTGTGTACTGTACAGAAAGATTTGGGCAAATGAAATCACATGCTCGTCCTAATAAAGTATTGCTTACCTGTCTAGCCACACAGATTTGGAAGGGAAAACTATTTTAGAGAAAACAGATTTAATGAGCAAACAGACAAGACTATAAAGAGCCTTCATTTCTATTTTTTTAAAGCAGAATAAAATATCTTTATTGTGGGCACAGAGAAGGCCACAAATGGAAAGAGAAGAGAGACGTGGAACTTCTGCCTGCCTGGCATGGGGTCAAAGGTTAAATAGGCCTAGACTGGAGGCAGGGTTTAGGAGGCTGACCACCTGACATGGCAGACCAGGATTAGGCAGGAGCGTGGGAAAAGGAAACAGGATATTACAACAAGAGAAGTAGAAAGCCATAATTTGAGTCAGAGGAAGAAGGGTGGGGCTTAGTACATGAACTCTAGTGGCCAGCGCCATATTGGCTCAGCACCATAGCACATGACCTCCAGCGCCATGTTCACTGGACACCATAGCAACTTGGCAGGAATTACAGTGAGGTGATTCCCGTCTTTTGGTTATAGGGGCGATGACTTCTCTTAGACTGCTTCCTGCTGAGTAGGGGCATTGCTGTGATAGGGGGTGAGGAGACGATGGGTGTCACCTATGTGAGTATCAGTGTTGGGGATGTCTGCTGGAGCGAAGAGTTTGTTGGCCATGATTGCACAAAGCTTAAATTGAATAAAACTAGACAAAAATTTAAAAAGGCAGGGCCCTACAAGTACACAGGTTATTATCATGATTATAGGACCCAGAAGAGATAGCAAGAATGGTGTCCATGACCCAAATGCGTCACTCCACCAGGACCATGGCGTAGGGGGGGAAGAGATAGTTTTTCAGCTCTGGACGTTTACACTCAAGCCAGGTGTAAAGATTTTGTACTTTGTTCATAACGATTCTAGATTCATTTACAAAGTAGTAACATTCTTTTAACAACATAGCACAGGTGTTTCCCTTATTGGCTGTTAGGATGTAAAGGGCACAGCGATTTTGGAGGGCAGTTGCTGTAAGGCTATCAATTTGGTTTTGAAGTATGGCCTGTTTTATTAACTTTACTTTTTATTTAGGAGAGTGATCAGCTATGGTGTCATTTATGCTGAGTATAGTTAGTCAAGGCCTTGATAACACTCTCTTTAGACAAGATCTAGTGGTTTTCAGTAAGAGGAATCTAGCATACTTGGGTTTTTTTTTTTTTTTAATCTGTATGGTTACTTAGAGTTTTGCAGTCTCTAGGCAAGAATAAATGAATTTCTTGGAGAAATTATTATGATTATGGCACCGTGTTATACATCTTGTATACTTTGCTGTTGGATGTTTAAGACTAAGTTAAAGTGAGACCTGTATTAATTAAAATTAACTTCTTGCTATCTATCAAGGTCAGTTAAATCTCCTCAGGATTTACCTTGGAGAGCCTTCATTTCTAATATTTCAAAATCCAGATCCTAACTCCCTGACACCTAGATGTCTGCCACATGGGACCAGTGCTTTGGATTAGGCTTTCTTTGCTCTCCTTCCAGTCATAGGTATGCAAGGGCTGGCCTCCTAGTGGGTACTGCTTTTAGTGTCATCATTGAAAGAGGTTTTGTTTTCAACTGAGTGGTCAAGTCTGCCTTTCTTTGAAATTTATACGTTATTAATTTATTACCATGCAGAGAAATGTTGCTGTAGTGGATAAGAACTGTATGAAAGAGCCACAGGCAGCATCAAACCTGAAGTTTATTCTGAGATAGATTTAAATGGTTTACAGTTTTATTGCCTTATCAGTTAGAAGTTTTCAGATCAAAGGATTCATTCCCTTCCTTAACTGCTTTAAAAAATATTCTTCCTGAAATTGTAAGTTAGATGCCTCCCAATCCATTGCATAAGAAACTTATAGCCTGGTGAAACTCCAAGAGTATCATTTGGAAAGGAGTTAAAAAACACAACTGGGGCTTGTTAAAGAGGGAAAAATGCTATTTTAACTCCAAGTGTCACATTTTCCTGTAGTCAGCTCTAGTAATAGACAAGAGTTATTGGAGGTTTAGATAGTTTCAGACATTTCACTTATCTCCCAGTACTTGACTTCAGAAGTCAAACATTTAAAATGCATTTTACTTATGTAAAAATGTTTACCCATTTAAAATACAATATCATTTTAACAAAAGCACTCTAGTGACAGCTCTTTAGATACAGTATAGTAAATAAACTGTCAGGTCTTATATACATATGTTTGAAAAGACCAGCACAGTTATACAAGGATTGACATTATAAATCATTGTTAACAAACCTTAATTTGCTTAGTAGGCTAATGAATGATACCCAATTTTCCTTTAGTAATTAGCTTCACTAACGGTCATGTTAAAGGAACTTCCTTTATATTATAATGAATCTCTGGTCTGAAATCTTTGGTGTCTAATTTGCTGGATGAAAAACCATACAAAAACTATTTGAGTCTCTATTGGTGACTCTTGTAAATTCAGGTGCAGGGACCGTGGCTGTTTTCATGTAGAAGCATTTGCCAAAGGTGATGACCATTAGGGCGTATAAAGTATAAGATAGAGGCAGATTTGGAATGGAATGGTAAAGCTAGGTAATTGTAGTGTTTTCTTCTAAGTGCACTGCTGTGGATAGTGCCTTGGGATTTTAAGGAGTCATTAAAAATGCAGCAAGGTATAACAGCTGTAGTTCCTACTGTACTCCTAATATTTCATATGTTCATCACATCTCATAAAATCTTGCCCAGACCAACAAATGACTGCTAATGTATGCAGCTGAATTGCCTCAGAATGAAATTGGAGAAAATCTGAATCATGTAGATAGCATTATGGAGACCCAGCAAGAACTCACCCAAGCCTATGATGTACCATATTTTTCTTGTTATTCCTTAGGATTCTCTGCATTTTTAATCCTTAAGGAGGATATTGACTTTTTACCTTTTCTGAGAAGATCTCATCAGTAATCTAGTTTTTCTTACCTTTGTGGTGCAAGAATTTAGAGTTGTATAATGTGCATACAAGTCCTAGAAAGTTAGCATTCAACCTTGAATCCAAAGGAGGTAAGAAATTTATGTAGGGTTCAAAAAATCCTTTTTAAAAGAACTTTGTGGTAGAAATAGCTACAAATATATTGGCAGGCAAATATAATCTTTGGGGGGGGAAAATGAGCCACTAGCACTAGAAGATTCTGAGAAGTGAAAGTTTTTGTAATTTGGTAATTGACATCTACTGTTACTTTGGTTTTACATAGGTTTAAAGCTATAAAACTTCTAAGTCAAAAGAGATTTCTAAAATCACCTTGTTCAATTGCCAGTCTGAAATATAATTCAGGAAGTTAAGTACTGAATTCTGAGGGTCAGCTGACAAGGAGATGACTTCACATACTAGATACTGCGCTTCTTTTGGCATTGTTTAAAATCACGTCACTTTTCCCGCCCGCTGCCCTACACTGTTCCATTGTCTTGATAGCAGTAACTCTTAACTGACAGCTTTAAGTCTTCTTCATATGTCACATATTTATTCTTTTTTCTCTTAAAATTCAGTTGGATTTTCAGTCTTAAGCACAGAACCTTTAAAAAAAATCTCTTGAAGTTTACCATACTTACCACTGTTGGCCTGTTAATCCAGTCTGTTTTGATTCTGCCATTTATTGCTGTCACTTTTAGTCTCACCCTGGTAAAAATCACCCATATTTGTGCCTTCTTAACAAAATAATTTCAGTGCTCTTGGTCTTTGCTATTCATTTCTGTCTCTGTAATGACTTAGCTTTATGGGACTCAGCATATGTTGGCGGCTTTTACCACTTCTGCACATGTACTTATATTAGTGGTTCTTGCCTGGAGTCCTAACAGAAATGACACATTTTTCCTTTATTTTGTTTAACCACAGCTACATATGGAAAGCTCTTTTAGACAGTCTGTGAACATACTTAACACTGTACCTTTTCTCCCCTGTAGTTATCCTATCCACTTGTTTAAAAAAAATTAAGCAGACATTCTCTGTGGGCAGGTATGGAAACCATTGTTCTGCTACTGCATGGCAAAATAATTGACCATTAAATTTTACTGGCCATAGATTTAGCTGTGCTGTGGATGTGTTCATGGTAGGCCTCTTCAAATTATTCTAACACATGTGAACAAGAGGACTTGTCTACAATGCTTTACATGAATGCATCCACTTAAAAGTAAGATACAAGTAGTATTCAAGCTTTAACAGATACACTTGAATAATTGCACATTGTAAAGAAATAATTGAACATTGAAAAGAAAAGCTTACTATTTATAATAAACTTTTGTTATACATAATAGCATCAGCATTTATGAGTCTTGACATACACTTAACTTTTGAGTACCAGAACATACTTAGTTTTGAAATATTTTCAAATTCTGAATTGGTTGCTATGGACATGAGGTTAAGAAAGTTTTTGCTACATTAATCTCTGCATTGACTGTCATCACATTCTATTATCTTTTTTTTTTTTTTTTTTTGGTGGTGTTATAGGTGAAACCCAGAGCCTTGTGCATGCAAAGCAAGTGCTCTACCACTGAGCCACATCCCCAGCCCATCTTTGCGTTCTCTTGAGGGGCCTTTCCGTGTTAACATTATTATGTAATTAAATATTACCTAACAAATATATTACGTAACTAAAGAACTGTATGTATTCAGGAATATTTTGAACAAGTCAAGGTGCCTATGTACTGCTTGGGTAAACTTGCTTGAGTCTAAAATCACTTAAATTCTTTAACTCAGAATTTTAGCAAACAATAAAATCAATTCAAAGCTAGTTGTCTATTTAAAGCTTATAAGTTTTGGTGTTTGGTCTTCTTTAGGCCTTTGTAGCTAAAAGGACTTCCAACTCTTCTCTAGCTTGGGTAGTGGTTACAGTTGGGTTTCCTTGATTCTTAAACATTATGGCTTAAACTAGATCTCAGTGGTTTATTCCTGAAATTTTGTGTTCCCCTCTCAGTGTAAGAGTGTAAGACTTTTGTGCTCTTTCAGAAAGAAAAATAAAATGTGCCTTGTGTCTTTTCCTGCTATTATGATTCCATTGTCTGATTTTGTTCTAAGCAAGAGTTTTTGTTCTTTTTGAGCTTCACTGACTATAATATTACTGATTTCAGTTAGCATAGATCTCATAATTATTTTTACTCCTGAATATTTGTGTTTATGACATTTTCCTCCAAATATGACATTTTTCATTATATACTTGAAATAAGTCAAAAATATGATTAGGAATATGTGTTTATTGGATGCTTAGCAGTGTGCCTGAAACTCTTCTGAGCTATTTACATATATTAATTGTTTAACTGACACAGTGACTTTGCTGTTATTATAGATAAGAAAGGTGAGCCTCAGACAAAGTAAAAAACTTTCCTAGAAACAACTATGAAGATTCAAGTAAATAATTAAGCTTTATAAAATAAAATTATTCACAATGAGCAGTCAGAGAAATATATGCTGAATGGTGAGGTCTGACTGCACATGTTTTACCTCACCACCTAGACACAGAACAAAGGGTCCTTATCTTCAGTTTATTAACCTTTTAGTCAAGCATAGAACCTTTGCTTCTCTCACAAATATAAGTTTTAATAAGTGTTTCTATAGTCATGCCTCATAATACATATAGATTTGGTACAAGTAAGGTCTGACCAAAGCCAGGAGTAGGAGCAGGCTAGGTCTCAACTTCCCCAAATATCTTTCCTTATAAGAATGCCTGCAAAGATTTTTTATTATATTTTAGTTGATAGATTTTCATATTTTGAGAACTTCCATCTTCTCATAAAAACTGAGAAGCAACAGAGTTTCTTTCTGTCCCTATAAAAATATACGTCCTTTCCTGCTGATGACTTCCGTGTGTTACAGTAGTAAATTTGTTTGAATTGATGAACCTACAGTGACATATCATGATGACCAAAGTCATAGCTGACATTAGGTTCCCTTTTGGTATTGTTCATTCTGTAGGATTTGTGTACTGGTATGTACCCACCATTGTAATATCCTATCGAATAGTTGCATTACCCTGAAAATCCTCCTTGCTTTGCCTCTTTTATCTATTTCTCCTCCCTTGACTCTGGCAACCACTAATGTTTTAAAAAGTTTTCCTTAGATTTGCCCTACTCAGAGTATCATATACTTGGAATCATTGAATATATCAACTTTTTCACATTGGCTTACTTAGTAATATTCATTTAAGTTTTTTTTATAGCTTTTCATGGCTTGATAGCTCATTTCTTTTTAGTGCCAAATAATATTGTATTGTGTGCATATACCAAACTTTATCCAGTGATCTACTGTTGAACCTTTTAGTTGTTTCCAAGCATTGGCAATTATGCATAAAGTTGCTGGAAATATTTGTTGTAAGCTTTTGTGTGGATATAAGTTTTTGATTTATTTGGGTAAACACTGAGTATTATGATTGCCAGACTTTATGGAAAGTATGCTTAGTTTTACATAAAAAAATTAGTCTGTCTTCCACAGTGACTAGATTGTTTTTCATTCCCACCAGCAATGACAGAGTTCCTGTTTTCTACAATCTTGCCAGCATATAATGTGAATATTTGGGACTTTTTGCTTTTTAATAGTTTATAGTAGTTTTTACAGTCATGTTTTTATTGTTGTTACTGGTTTTTTTGTGTGTACATCCCTGTGTGGTTCTGTTTAAAGTGGGGTCTCGGGCATGTTAAGTGCTTTTCTATTGCTATACATCCCTAGCATTCAGTTTTCATTCAATTTGCAGTTTCCTGGTGACATATAATATTGAAAACCTCTTCATTTGCTTACTTCTCACCTCTAAACCTCTTTATTTGCTTGCTTCTTTGATGAAGTATTTTCTTTAAGGTCTGTTCCCCATTTTTTAACCAGATTGTTCATTTTATATTTGTAGTTTGTAGTGCTTTATTAGAATATCTCTCTTTAGTCTGTGGTTTGTGTTCTTATTTTCCTGACATTGGCTTTCACAGAGATGTTTTATTTTTAATGAAGTACTGCCTATTAATTATTTTATTCATAGATTATGCTTTTGTTTCTACAAAATCATCTTATGGGCTGAATGTGTACTTTAGTGGTAGAGTACCTAATTATTATTCATTAGACTCTGCATTCAGTCCCTAGAACCAAATGTTTTAAATCATAAATAGCCCTCCTCGTATCAGGGTCACTCAGATTTTTCTCCTCTGTTATCTTCTAAGAGTTTTATTGTTTTTTGTTTCATATTTAGATATCCCGTGTTTAGTATGTTTTTGTGAGGGATGTGAGATCTCTCTCTCTCTTTCTCCCTCCCTCCCTCTCTCTCTCTCTCTCTGTTGTTGTTTTATGAGACAGAGTCTCACTGTGCAGTTCAGGCTGGCCTTGAACTCACTGTGTAGTCCAGGCTGGCCTCAGACGTGTGGTGATCCCCCTGCTTTAGCCTCCTCCCGAGTTCTGGGATTAGAGATGTGCCAGGCTCGGTCTCTTATTTTGCCTATGGTTGTCCATTGTGGTAGCGCTTACTGACAAAGCTTATCTTTGTTCGATTGCCTTGCTTCTTTTATCAAAGACAGTTTACTATGTTCATGCCATTCTTTTTCTGGGGTTTGTTTTTCAATTTGCTTTATTTGTCTTTTCTTTTGCAAGTACCACAGTAGTAAGTCTTGTGCTTGAGTATTGTCCTCTTCCAATTTTTTTTTCTCTAACTTTGAGCTATCCTGGGTCTTCCAGCTCTCTATATAACCTTTAGGTTCACATCATTGATATCTAACAAATAACTTGCTGAGATTTTGGTAGAGATCATGTTGAATCTGTAGATCAAGTTGAGAGTACTGACATTTCAACAATACTGAGTGTTCCTATCCATGTATATATCTTTACTTACTTAGTTCTTTTTTTATTTTTTTCATTAGTTTTATGGTGGTCCTTCTTTATATCTTGTTGAAGTTTTGTTAGCTTTATATCTATATCTAATAAAGTGCTTCATTTGGGGGTTCTAATTTGAAGCAATAAAGACTTTTAAATTTAAAATTCCATTTGTTAATTAGTTGGTCCATAGGAATGTGATTTAATTTTGTACATTGTTTCCATCTTTTAATTTTCCTGTAGTTAGTTAGTCCTAAGATGTTTTGTTGTTTTTTTAGATTTTTCTACATAGTAATATCATCTGTAAATGAAGACAGTTTCACTTTTTCCTTTCTAATCTTTTGTCTTTTATTTGCTTTCCTTGTCTAATTTTATTATGTAGGTCTTCCGCTATGACACTGTAAAGCTGTGCGGAGGTGAAACATTCACGCCTCCTTCCTCATTCTTCACAAGGAAGCTCTGAATTTCTCTCCATTAAATTACTTAGCTATAGGTTTTGTTTCAGAAGTTTTTTATCTAATTGAGGAAGTTGCTCTGTATTCCTCATTTTCTAGTCATCATGAATGGATTTGGATTTTCTCAAATGCTTTTTCCGATTGTGTTGATATTGTGATATTGTGATTTCTTTCATTAGCCTATGTTATTAACTGATGTTTGGATTTTGAATGCAATTTTGCATGTACACTATTACAGTTGGTAGTGGTTCCTAATTCTTTCTACACATTGATGCTTATGTTTTACTGATAATTTTTACGTTTTAGAGTCATGATATATATTGGGCTATATGTACTTTTCTGGTAATGTTTTTGGTTTTGGTATTTGTATAATGCTGGTATCATAGAATGAGTTAGGAAGTATTCTCTTTGCTTCTGTCTTCAGAGAATTGCTATAATTTCTTCCTGACATGTTTGGCAAATTAACTAGTGAACTTTTCTGATATAGGCATTTTCTCTTTTGAAATTTTATTAATTTATTCAGTTTCTCTAACAAATACAAGCCTGTTTAAATTGTCTATTTCTTGTGTTAGTTTGGGTGATTATGTCTTTAAAGAAATAGGCTCATTTCATCCAGGTATCAAATTTGTGTATACAGAATTATTGATAATATTCTTTATTGAGGGGCTGGGGATATAGCTCAGTGGAATAAGCGCTTGCCTAGCAAGCGCAGGGTCCTGAGTTCGATCCCCAGTACCGCAAAAAAAAAAAAAAAAAAAAAAAAAAATTCTTTATTGTTGTTTTAGTGCCCATCTCATTTGTAATGATGGCTCATTTTTTTTCCTTTGCAATACTAGATGTGGAACCCATAGACACTCTATGATTAGCATTGCCAGCCCTGTCTTTTCTTTATTTTTTTGATTTACTTTTGAAACAGGGTCTTTGCTAAGTTGCCCCAGTAGAACTCTAACTTGTGATCCTTCTGTCTGAGCCTCCCTCGCAGCTAGGATTTTAGGTGTGCACTCCCAGCTAATGTTCTTGCTTTCATTTCTCAGGTTAGTTGCATCTTCTATTTTTCTTAGGCAACCTGGCTAGAGATAACTGATCTTTGCAGAACTGGCTTTTGGTTGTTTTGATTTTTCTCTATGGATTGAATGCTTTCAATTTCTTTCATTTCTGATCTAAATTTTATTTTTTATTTTTTTCCTGAATACTTGGATTTAATTTGCTCTTCTTTTTCCAACTTCCTATGATAGCAGCTTAGATGATTGATTTCAGGTCTTTTTTGTTTCCTCTATATACTGCTATTGCTGCATCCCACAGAATTCATAAACTATATTTTCATTGTCGTTTAATTTAAAAACGTTAAAAATTTCTCATGAAATTTCATCCGAACCTGTGTGTTATTTAGAAGCATGTTGTTTCCTGGCAAGCTTTTTGCTTTTCAGATCCGTTACTTCAGGCTCCTAACTCTGCCGACCTACAAGCATTTAATTTGTAACAATCTCAAATGGTGAAATGATGTTTTAAGATACAAGCCTATTCAAATAGACTTGGAGTAGTTGTTTCTGGGTCCAAGATACATGTAATGTAAGTTGAAAGTAACTTTAGTGTTATAATTATCATCTGTGTCACCTGGTTTAATAATAAGCACACTGGTACTAGCAGATTCTTACCTGCAGTCTCACTGCCTTGCACCTCGCCCTCTCCCTCCTTGTAACACTTCGTTTTTCTTGTCAGCGGAGGGGTGGGGCCCAGACCCGAGCACATGTCAGGCAAGCAGTCTGTCAATGAGCTGAATCTTAGTCCTTTTATTTTTTGTCTTGACACAGAATATCCCTAAATTGTCCAAATTGTCCTCTAATTTTAAATCCTCCTTCCTCAGCCCCTGAGTGGCTGGGATTACAGGAGTATACCAGCAGGCAGGCTAAGTTTTCTTTTTTCCCAGAGTATGACTTTTAATGCTCACGTAGACCTTTATTTAAATCTTTCTCTGTTTCTGGCTTGATCACTTTTCTGCCACTTACTGTATCATCTGTATGTGAAGGCTTTTATTATGTTTTAAATAGGAGCTTTCGTAACTCAGGAAAACAGGAAGAAGACTGAATTGATACTGTCTGCAAGTACATTTATGGATGTACACAGTTACTGCTGTGTTTGAGAAAATTGTACAGTGAGTTTTTATTCATATTAGACTACATTTTTATAAATGGAAATTGTATTTTTAAACCTGACTTTTAAAACATGTATTGGTACAGTTTGCAGTATAAAATAATTCACCTTGGAGAGTTGGTACGTGTAAATAACACAACTTAACTTCTTTCATCCTCTCTCCCTTCCCTCCCTCCATGCACTCCATCTCTTACCTCCTTTCCCTTTGCAAAAGCTCTGTCTCCGTATTTTTCCAATTTTAAAAATCTCTCATTACCTCTTTCTCATCTCACTTGAAGAAGATCCCTAGTTCCAATTATCTTTCATTTGCTCCTTTTTTATATTTTGGATTTCTCATGTATAAAAGAAGCCATGCCATATTTAGGCTTGTGTATGTGATTTATTTCACTTAATATCATGTTCTCAATTTGCCTCTATTTACCTACAAATGACTCAGTCTTATCCTTCTTTATTGGCAGAGTAATACTCCATTTTGTATAGATGTCATGTATTTTCTTTGTACATCGATCTGTTGATAGGCATGTAGGCCTTTTCCCAGATTTAGTCATTATAAATTGAGCTGCTACAAGCATGGGTATGTGCGTATCATTATAATATGTATTTAACTCTTTTGGGAAGATATCTCGAAGGGGTAATAGTTGGGTCAAATGAAATTCTAGTTTGAGTTTTTGAGAAATCTCCACAATGATTTCCATATTACTTGTGGGAGTTTACGTTCCCTCCCACTGTGGAAGGGTCCTTTTATCTCTGCATCCTCATCAGCATTCGTCATTATTTGATTTCTTACTGATGCCCATTCTTTCTGTAGTAAGATAAAATCTGTGTTGTTTTAAATTGCATTTCTCTAATGATCTGTGATGTTCAGCATACTTTTATGTATTTATTGGCCATTTGTACTTCTTCTGAGAAGTCTCTGTTCATTTCAATTGCCTGATTTTGATTGGGTCATTTATTTTAGGGGATCTAATTTTGGGGGATTCTTGATATATTCTAGATGTTAGCCCTCTGCTGAGGAATAGCTGAGAAACTTTTTTCTCATTATATAGGCTGTCTCTTCATTTTGTTGATTATTTCCTTTGGTGTACATTTATTTTGATATGATCCCATTTATAGATTCTTGATACTATTTCATGTGCCACTGAGGTTCTCTTCAGAAAGTCTTTGCCTGTACTTGTGTCTTCAAGACTTTGATTACATATGTTATCTTCTAGCAGATTAAACGTTTCTGTTTTAATATTCAGATCTTTGATCCATCTTGATTTTAGTTTAGTACATGGTAAGAGAGATTAATTTAGCTTCAATTTTCTGCTTGTGGATATCCAGGTTTCATAGGACCATTTATTGGAGAGGCCACCCTTCCTGCAGTGTGTGTGTCTTGTCTGTTTTGTCAGTGATCAAACAGCTGAATGTGTCTGGAGTTGTTTTAGTGTCCTCTATTCTGCTGCACTTATGATGTGTACACCTGAAAATTTCTGTGTATGCAATATTTCTCTATGCAGTAGTGCTTTCAATGATTTTACTCCTGATTCTGTTTATCAAGCTAATATTAACTCATTTTGTTGCTTTCCATTTCCACCACTAAGCAGTAGGCTCATTCTTGGTTCATCTACTCAGGTATATATGGAATTAGCTATGTATTTTTACTGTTCTCCCATCTTCTGCTTTCTAACCCCTATCTTTATTTTGCTCTATAAAATAGTAAAACTATCAACATGAGAATGAGTAATAAGGGATTGCCTCACTGATTACTAAACATATATTATAGAGCTTTAAAACTCATTTCAGGTCATCATGTTGCCAATTAGTTTGATTACAAGCATTTAAACTGTCACATGTAAAACCTTCTGCTTCCTAGAGCTTGAGATTCAAATCATGCGAACTGAGACCTCTATACTTATCTACTAAATGCCATACTCACTTCTAACATTTTGGAAGAAAGCTTTGTGTGTTTCAGAAATGAACCACTATTTTATTTTATTTATTTGTTTTTATTTTAATGAAAAAAACTAAAAATAAAAATAAAACACTTTGAAAATAGGCTAGTAAGACAGTAGCAATAACTAGTACATTGTGCACTGCTGACTACATAGTAGTTATTCAGAGTACAGATATAGGCCTGAAATATTGTCCAAACAATATTAGCACAGACCTTTGTTTTCAATGAACTAAGAGAAACTAGCTGTATTACTATCTTAACTCTATGGTGTTTTCCCTTTCTTCCACTTTTCCCCCATCACAGTTTCTTCTGCTTTTCCCCCATCACAGTTTCTCTCCTTTTCTTAAAAAAAGAAGAAAAATAGAAATAAAATAATACAAAGTTTGAAATCAGGCTAATAGGAGAGTAACAATAGTTAATATATTGTGTATTGCTATCTTTATAGTAGATACTCAGAGTATAAAGTAGAGGCATGAACTAATGTCCAGACAATATTAGCATAAGTCTTTCTTTTCAATGAACTAAGTGAAACTAGCTTCATGACTATCTGAACTATCTTGTTCAGGTATATTTTTCTTCCTTCCTTTCCCTTTTCCCCCATTAGTTTCTCTTTTCTTTTAGACAATTGTACATTTTAGACCTTATTTATTCATTGAGCTTCTCACACTAGTGAGACAGTGTAATGTGTACACATATGGACCTGATTTACTTTACTTATAATTATGGTTTCAAGTTGCTTCCATTTACCTATAAATGTCTCAACTTAACCCTTCTTTATGGCTGCGTAGTACTCCATTATATATTTAAAAAACACATCTACATCTACACATCTTTTTATTCATAACTTGGTTAATGGGCATTTGGATTGTTTCCAAGATTTAGCTATCACAAATATTGCTGCTATAGACATGGGTGTACATATATCACCCTGTTATGCATTCACTATTTTATTTATTTATTTATTTATTTTAAAAGTAAAAGAACGAAAACAGCAAACAGACACAAAGTAGCACAAAAACAGTACAAAAACTGAATTGCAGATAAGGTGACAGGGAATTAACGGTGGTTGTATTACATATTGGTAATTTCAAAGTGTATGTTCAGGGTAATGCATATAGACATATAAGATTGATCAAACAACTAATCATTGACTGTTCCTTACAATAAAGCAACATAAGACAATAGTGCAACCATGTTAGCCATCCCGCATATACATACATACATAGCTATCCCTTTCTTCCTTTTCTCCTTTCCCTCATCCCAGTTGCTCTTTACTTTTGAGTAGTTTCCTTTCCTATCTGCTAATTTATATTCTCACTTTCAGGTTCTTACGCTAATGATACAATATGCTGTTTGCACGTGCACATCTGACTATTTCACTTATGAGTATGGTCTCTAATTGTGACCATTTGCCTATAAAATCTTCAAGATTTTCTTTAAAGCTGAGTAATATTCCATTATGTAAAAATGCCAGTTTTTTTTATCCAGTCCTCTGTGGATGGACATTTGGGTTGCTTCCTCAATTTAGCTATTACAAATTGCACTGCTGTAAACAAGGGTGCACATATATCATGGTGATGTGATATTTTGAGATCTTCTGGGAAAATACCCAGAAGGGGAATAGCTGGGTTGAATGGGACCTCTAGACCTAGTTTGCTGAGGAATCTCCAAACTGATCTCCAAAGTGGTTTCACCAGTCTGCATTCCCACCAGCAGTGCAAAAGAGTTCCTATTTCTCCACAGCCTCACCAACATTTGTTATTGGTTGATTTCTTAGTGCTGACCAATCTTACTGGGGTGAGATGAAATCTCAATGTTGTTTTAATTTGCATTTCTCGAATGACTAAAGATGTAGAACATTTTCTCATATATTTACGTGCCATTTGTATTTCTTTGTCTGAGAAGTGTGCATTCATCTCAGATGCCCATTTCTGGATTGGGCCTTTGAATATGGACAGGTTCATGTTTTTGTAATTATTTGTATGTTCTATATAGAAGGACTTCATCCCAGGGACAGTAGCCAGCTAGGATTTTTTCCCAATTTGCGGGTTTTCTTTTAGTAGCTGGTGATTTCTTTAGGTGTGCAAAAACTTTTCAGTAAGATGAAGTCCCAGTTACTGATTTTTTGAAGTGTTTCCTTTGCAGTGTGATTTATGTTCGTGAAGTCTCTGACTACTCCTATGTCTTCAAGATTTTTACCTACCTTCTCTTCCAATAGATTTTGTGTCTCTATTTTAATATCAAGATCGGTGATCCACTTTGACTTGAGTTTGGTGCATGGTGAGAGACTTGGGTCTATCTTCAGTCTTCGGCAAGAGGCGAGCCAATTTTTTCAGCATCATTTATTAAAGAGACTATCTTTCTTCCAGTGAGGTTGTTTGGCCCCTTTTTCAAATATTAGGTGGCTGAGTGTGTTTGTGGTTAAGGCTGCATCTTCCAATCTGTTCCATTGATCCTCAGGTCTGTTTTTTTGCCAGTACCAGGTTGATTTTATTACAGTAGCTTTGTAGTATAATTTCAGGTCAGGGATTGTGATTCCACCTGACTTGTCCTTGTTGCCCAGGATTGCTTTTGATCTTCTGGGTCTCTTCTGGTTCCAGATGAATTTAAGGCATGTTTTCTCTAGATCTGTGATGTATGCTAATGGTAGTTTAATGGGAAATGCATTGAATTTGTACATCAATTTTGGTAGTATGGCCATTTTCACAATGTTGGTTCTTCCTAACCATGACCAGGGAATGCTTTTCCACTTATGAAAATCCTTTTCTATCTCTTTTATTCAGAGTGCTGTAGTTTTAATTGAATATATCTTTTACTTCTTCTGTTAGATTGATTCCTAAATATTTCAATTTCTTATATGCTATTGTAAAAGGTATGGTTTCCTTAATTTCTCTGTCTCCTTGTGTTTGTGTATAGGAACGCTATTGATTTTTGGGTGTTAACTTTGTATCCAGCTATAGTGCTGCACTTTTCAATTACTTCCAGGAGTCTTCTTGTGGAGTTTTTGGGGTCTTCCATGTAAAGTATCATGTCATCTGCAAATAGTGATAGTTTTACTTCTTCCTTTCCTATCCTTATTCCTTTTATTTCTCTCTCTTGTCTACTTGCTCTGGCTAATGTTTCCAGAACTATGTTGAATAGTAGTGGTGACAGTGGCCATCCTTGTCTTGTTCCTGAGTTTAAAGTGAAAGCTTTCAGATTTTGTCCATCTAGTATGATGTTGGCTGTTGCTTTGTCATAGATGGCTTTGATCAGATTGAAGTAAAGGCCATCTATTCCTATTTTTTCTAGGGTTTTTAACATGAATGCATGTTGGACTTTATCGAAAGGTTTTTCTGCATCTGTTGAGATGATCATGTGGTTTTTGTCTTTGGCTCTATTGATATGGTGTAGCACATTAATTGATTTGTGAATATTGAACCATCCTTACATTCCTGGAATGAATCCAACCTGGTCATGGTCTCTAATTTTCCTTATGATTCACTGCATGATATTTACTAGTATTTTATTGAGTATCTTTGCATCTATGTTCATTAGAGAGATTGGCCTGTAGCTCTCTTTCTTGGTTGGGTCCCTCTCTGGTTTGGTATCAGTATAATACTTGCCTGCAGAAATGAGCTAGGGAGAATTGCTTTCCTTTCAATTTCATTGAAGAGTTTGGAGCGTTGGCATTAAATCTTCTCTTAGTGTTTTAGAGAATTCTGCTGTGAATCCATCAGGGCCTTTGCTTTTCTTTGTCAATAAGTTTTTAATGACATTTTCAATCTCATTAATTGATATTAAATTTTTCAGGATTTTTGTATCTTCCTGATTCAATTTTGGTAATCTGTACATTTCTAGGAATCTGTCCATTTCTTCTGAGTTTTCTATCCTATGGGAGTAAAGATTTTCAAAGTAGGTATTAATGATCTTTTGAATTTCTGTGGAATCTGTAGTGATTTCATCCTTTTCATTGCTTATTGCATGAATTTGAGTTCTTTCTTTTGTTGATAAGGTTGGCTAGGTGTTTATCAATTTTATTTATTTTTTCAAAGAACCAACTCTTTGATTCACTTATTTTTTCTGGTATTTTGTTCATCTCAATTGCATTAATTCCTGCCCTGAATTTTATAATCTCCCTTCTTTGGGCTTTTGGTTTGGCTTGTTCCTCTTTTTCTAAAAGTTTGAGCTACTTTCTAAAAGTAGCATTAGGCTATTTATTTGCTCTCTTTCTGTTTTCTGTATATATGAGTTCATCACTATAAATTTCCCTCTAAGGACTGCTTTCATTGCATCCCACAGATTCCAGTAGGTTGTATTTGCATTTTCATTTGTTTGTAAGTATTTTTTAATTTCTTCTTTAATTTGTTGTGTGACCCATTGTTTATTCAGGAAATTGTTGTCTAATTTCCAAATCTTTATGGGGTTTTTGGAGTTCCCTTTGTCATTAATTTCCAGTTTCATTGCACTGTGGTCAGATAATATGCATGGGATAATTTCAGTTCTTTTGCATTTATGTAGGTATGTTGTATGGGCTAGAATATAGTCTATTTTAGAGAAAGTCCCATGTGTAGCTGAGAAAAATGTGTGTTCTGTTAATGTAGAGTGGAACACTCTGTATACATCTACTAAGTCCATTTGTTCACACATTTGGTTCAGGTCTGTTATATCTTTGCTGAGTTCTAACTCAGTTGACCTGTCTCTTTGCATCAAAGGTGTGTTTAGGTTCCCTGTTACAATAGTGTCATTGATTTTTTTTATGTCCGTGAAGTTTTGCCTTATATAGTTTCATGCTCCAGTATTTGATGCATACATATTAAGGATTGTTATCTCTTCCTCTTGCATCTTTCCCCTAACTAGTATGTAGTGGCCTTCTTTGTCTCTTTTGATTGTTTTCAGTTTGAAGTTTACATTGTCTACAAACATAATAGCTACCCCTGCTTTTTTCTGGCAACCTGTTCTTTGACTTTCAGTTTGTGGATTTCCTTTTCAGTAAAGTGTGTTTCCTATACACAGCTATTGTGGGATTTTGTCTCTTAATCCACTCTGCCAGTCTGTGTCTTTTGATAGGTGAATTGAGGCCATTTACATTAATGGTTATAACAGTTATATGTTGGCTTATTCTTGTCATGCTGTTTACTTGCTGTTGCTTTCCTACTTTTGCTATCTGTTTAATTAATTGTTCTGCTTAAGGGTTCCTTTCTATTGCTGTTCTTGAGATTGTAGTCTCTTTTTCTCTGTCTAGAATATATTTTAGTACTTTTTGTAATGTTTGTTTGGCACTCATGAAGTTCTTCAGTTGTTCTTCATCGTGGAAATATTTTATTTCTCCATTAAATTTGAATGATAGTTTTGCAAAATACATCAGTCTGAGTTGGAAGCTGTTTCGTCTCAGAATCTGTAATACCTTGCTCCAAGCTCTTCTTGAGTTCATGGTTTCTGTTCAGAAGTCTGCTGTGGTTCGGATGGGCTTTCCTTTATAGGTGATCTGCTTCTCTTCTCTAGCAGCTTTTAATATTGTGTTCTTTTGCTGCATATCTGGGGTCTTGACTATTATATGTCTGGGTGTGGCTTTATTTGGGTTGTGGCTCATTGGAATTCTACATGCTTCATTTACCTACACATCAGTTTCTTTTACTGTGCTTGGGAAATTTTCTGCTATTATTTCTGCAAATATTCTTTTTATGTCATTTGTGTTGCCTCCTGCTGTTTCACTGATTCCTATGACTCAGACATTATTTCTCTTTGTTTCGTCTTGCAGCTGTTGGATTGATTTTTCCTGATTCCCTGATTACTTTAAGAGATCCTTCCTTTCACAATCGTTAGCTATCATGCTGTCTTCAAGATCTGAAATTCTATCTTCGGCTTCATTCAAGCAGTTTTTCAAGCTTTCAGTGGAAGTTTTCATTTCCTGGAAACCTTTTTGAGTCTGTTTCATGCGTTCTAATTCATTCCTAAATTGCTCATGCCTCATTTCCATTTGTTGCCTTTGATCTTCTAGTCTTTTATCTGTTTCTTCTCTGTATGTGTGGAGCATTTCTTCCATTATTATTTTCATTTCATTTTTTGCCTGAGAGATTAGTTCTTTTTTAATCTCTTCTATGGCCTGATGGAGTTGTTTCTTTACTTCAGATGTGATAATTTGAGAAATGTTAGGTATGTGGCTTCGTAGTTCTCCTATGTCATTGTCTCCTGTAATTGTTCTGCGTGGAGTTGTGTTCTGAGACTGCATTTTTGTCTTATGTCTTGTCATTTTGAATGTCAGATGACAAGTGCTGAGCTACAAGCTACCCAGGCAGCTCCTAAAGGACTCTAGGGACCCTAGTTGACCTAGATATCACATTAATCCCAAGGTGGCAGCAGACTGTGGACCACTGGGCCCAGGAACCCCAGGCAGTTGTTGGGGTGTACGGCTCAGACCCCGCATGTGATGGTGGGGGAGCACTGGGCTTCAGTACCAGGGTCTCCAGTCCGTGGACTGGAAGTGTGCAGGCCTCAGCCTTGAAGCCGATGGTGGTTAGGCAGGGGCCACTGCTTCGGGATTCTCGGGTAGCTGTTTAGGGAAGAGCAGGCCTCTCCTCCCCACCCTGAGGACCACAGAGCCTGAGGCTGTTTCCATAGTGGAGGTCTCAACCACCAATGGGGAGGGGCCCTCCCAGGCTGAGCTCCTTCCTAACTCAAAAGACATGGAGCAGAGCACAGGTGCAGGCCTTACCTGAGAAGAGTTCCGCACAAATGCTGTTCAGGTAGCGCCCCAGGTGGTGCTCCCCTCTGGCGGAAGATCTGGCCTGGCAGAGCCCAGGCACAGGACTTACCAGTGGAGAAAGAGTTCTGTGGAAATGCTGAGCTGCTCAAGTGGCACCGCAGGCCGGCCTCCCTCCCTGGCGAAAGGTCTGGTGGGCAGAGCCCAGGTGTAGGCCTTACTGGAGGAGAAGAGTTCTGCTGAAATGCTGTGCTGCTCAGGCTGGCCTCCCTCCCTGGCAGCGTGTGTAGTGTTTTAGGGCCTAGATATGTACAACTTTGCAGCAAAGATGTAATTTTACCAAGAAATTTTAAAACTAGTGTGTCTACATAGGTAAGTTAGGTGATTGTCAAAGTCACATTTGTCATCATTTGTTGTTACACACCATGTTTGCCTGTCAGTAAAACTCGGTCATCCAAATATTGTTTGGCCACTGATGTTTTGTTGGTGAGAATTGCAAACTTTGAAATCTGTTGAGCCTTTTCCCCGACAGACCAGAATTTTACATGATAATGCACAAAATTTTTCATTGGTATCATTTATCTTCAGCTTCAAACATTATAAAATAACTACTGTGAAACTAGAAAAAGAGAGGCCTACGGAGTGTGCTGTTGATCACATATAAGGGTCCTTGTAAGCACAGATTTTTCCCCCCATTTGGTAAAAATAGTCTCAAAATAAAGGTTGTTTCATCTGATGTAGGCTTTTTATTTACATGGGTTAACCAAGAGTATTTATTTTTAATTTATCTGTTTTTAAAGTTAGTTTTATTGGGTATTCAAGAATATTGTGCTTTTAAATTATTTTATTATATGCATATTATTTTTATTCCAAGGCTGGAAATTGAACCAAAAAACTGCTACCTAGTACCTGTAAAGTTAGGTGGATTTCTTTTTACTTGAGGTTTCCAGAAAGTAACCTACCAGGATGTGACTTTCCTTCCCATCTGCAAGAATGGACCCCGTAAGGTAGACATCAGGATGATTTTTCTGGGCAGGTATTGTCAACTTTAACCACATTGTTACTACTAGTTCCTTTAATTGAACCCTTTCTACTGAAATGCTCATCACTCTCAAATAAGATACTGCAGAGAAGACCTAAGAATTTTGCTATACTACTGAGGTAAATTAGGGAGACACATTTTGACACCTATTCTTTTTCAGAATCTCGTTTTATACATCAAAGTAAATAAAATTCACTTTCTGAGTTTCTTTATCATTATTTTTCTCTATAATTTGGAACATACTGATGTTTACGGAATGATTTGGGGTGGCTATGTGAGGTCAGAAGTAAGTCCACACTGTAAGATGCTGTTATGTTATGTGGTGTGTTCACTATTGCTAGTTTTAATGAACCAGTGAGCAAGTATTTAGAATTATTTTCTTTCCAATTTTTAGTACTGTAAACATTGATAAGTATAACTTACACACAATCTTAAATGAAATAAGTCCTTTGAGATCCTATGTAAGTTTTCAGAGTAAAGTATGTAGAGATGAGAAATCCTCAGAAACACTCATTTAGGGCAAAGATAATCTTTTCCTTGTTAAACAGTAGCCCATTCAGAGTTAAATTTCTCTAAATCTAAGTGCAAAAATCAATGGCATGTATCATCTGTAACTAACCAAAACTAAGCCAAGTAACTAATTTCTTTTAAGGGGCAGAGAGAACATGGAGGTAGGGCTAAGGGCTACATAATTGTAAACTTCACTTCTGCACCTCAGCATGATGCCAAGATCATGAAGAAACATAACCAACTTTACAGTCATCTCCTGCAGAACTTCACAGAATAACAAAACGAAGCGTATCCATTAACTTCTCCCAAATATAGGGTCTTCTCTGTAGCTCATGAAAGTATGGTGCGAATGAAGAAGATTTTAAATTATGATTAGTTTTCACTATTTCTGTAGTCCATTTCAATGAGACTATACTAGTTATCCTGTAAATATCCATTAACCCGATATCAATCTAATAATTTTAAGTTACTTAAAATTCTTAGAAGTTCCATACATAAAACATAATTATTCTTCAGATAACATATATCAGAATATTAATTCAATTTGGTCAAACAAAAGGCAAACAAAAATTAATGATAACTTGATCACTAAACTCATATTTGGGAAGTATATTTATTATATGCCCACATAATATTGAGAATTCAGAGAACACAGCCATTTTTAGTAAAGCAGATTTTATTAAGCTATATCATTTGGCAAGTTATACCTAAGTTAAGTGAATTTGAGTTCATAAAATGTTGCTTATTTGGCTTATTTAACAATTTATTTTTTCAACTAAGCTTACTTACTGTGCCAGAAACTCAACTTCCTTGATTTTTGGGTATTTTAGGAATACTTGCTATATATAAGCACTTGTACTTGATTATCCTGTTAAAACAGAAACCCTCCCATTTTAGAGACTTTATCATCTCATTATAATACCATCTAAAGGTAGGAAAATAGTAACACATACAGTGTGTTAAGCAGGTAAAGCTTTTTCTGAATTGTAGACCCATAGGCACATTCATAGAGAGTTTATAGTTGTAATCCTAGAATATCAACTGTAGATTAAGTCTAAACTTTAAAAAAAAAAAAGATTCACTAGTTCAGGTTACTACAAGTTGTTCTTCCTAATGGACACAATATTCCTAAGTATTTGGGCTCAAATCAGACAAATAGGTGAATAACAACAACAAAATAACAAGATGTTTTTCTTTTGTGTGTTAAGTGATAGAAATCTACACTTAATATTTGACACATTTTATGCAGAATTTTTCTTATGTTAAACTACATATTTGTTTGTTTTTTTCTTTTTCAAACAAGGGCTCATTAGCAGGGTGACCTTTGTAACCCAGGCTGGTCTCATACTCACAAAGATCCTCCTGCCTCAGCCTCATTAGTGCTGGGGTTACAGGTGGGTGCCACCATGCCCAGCTAAACTATATATTTGTGGTTAGTATTGTCATTCTCACCAACAAAGCCAACAAATGTGTGCCAATCAGTCTTTATATTCTGTGGCTACAGCAGTGGTAAATAAAATGTCTTCATCTCATGATATTTACAGGCAATAAAATTAATTCATAATATGTAATGATACATGTCTAAATAAAAATAGTCATGATGAGGTTGGGGCTTTCTGCCAGGAATTACAGGGATTGAATGTACTAATCTGTCAGAAAAAAGGAAGAACTAAAGCCCAAAATACATGGGCCAGTGGTTCGTAATACACTGGACATAACGTGGTACAGGACAGTGCAGGGCAAGACCTTGGCGAGGGGGAAGGAACCTAAGGGTATCATGTAGAGCCCAGTGGATTTCCTCTGTTAAAGATAATATGAGCCTGGGACAAAAAAAGGAGCTGGAACACAAGGCAGAGAAGAAAGATGCTCTAGAGAGAGACCGGCATCTTCAGAGGCCTGCTGTCACATACTCAGCACTTAGTCAGCTCTCGCACTTGAGCGAACTCTCTGAGGCATGAGAGAGCACCGCCCAGAAGTGGCTTCGGAAATACCGCCTCCTCCCACACATAGCCTGAAACTCCCTTTTCCTACCAGCAGGAGTAGGAAGTCAATAGACCCACTCAAGATCCATTGAGTAAATTACATAGTAGGACACTAAGCCAGTATTGAAACTATAGAGCGATACCTATTCTCAACCCTCCCAGCACATTTGCAAAGTGCAATCTTTAAAGATCAAACTTTTCTGAGTAACTTTACTGAACTCTAGAATAATATAGAGTTCAATTAAAAATTACCATGTATCCAAGAAACCAGATTATGACTCATAATGAGGGAAGTATCAATCAAAACCAGCCATGAATTTATACAGATGGTAAAATTGGAAAAAAAAATTAAAATGTGATAATTATAGCCCATATATTCAAAAATTAAAGTAGAATAAGAGTGATATTAAGCTACCTGAATAAAAACTACATGAGATAATAATATATGAGATGTAACAGCAGACTAAAAGCTACAAAAGAGGTCAGTGAATTTGCACTCATACCATAGATACTGCAGAAGAAAACGTGGTGAGAAGAGGGAATCTAAGAAATGGATGAGCGTAAGTGAGCCGCTTTCTTCAGCTGAGTATATTTATAATTGGCATCTTGAAAGAAGAGAAATGAGAGGGGACAAGAATATTTGAAGAAATAGTGTCTGAAAATTTTAGCTTTTACCAAGCTTGGTGAAAGCTATAAGCCTAACTTTAAGTCTAAAAAGAATAGAAAGAAAGGCATAGTACAGAGCCATGAAAAGGATGACAACAGATTTCTTTTCTAAAAAGAAACAAGTGGGCAGTGGAACAGTGACTTTACCATTTGAGCGGAAAAGACACCACACTAGAATTGTATTTCTAGTGAACGTCACTTTTAAATGATACTAATATCTAGGGATAATCCACAGGCTGGCAGAAAAAGTTTGCAAAGTATTTATCTGATAAGGATCTTATATCCAACATATATTATAAAGAAATCTCAGTATTCGATAATAAGAAAACAACTCAGTTCAAAAGTGAGTGAAAGAGTCCAACATACACTTTCTTTTAAAAAAAATACATATAAGTAAGCACCAGAAAGGATGCTCCACCTTGTTGGCCATTCCTCAAAAATGAAATGAAACCCCTCCACACCAAGTTAAACAGCTTAACTGAAGATACTGGACCATAACAAGAGTTAGCAAAAGATACTGAGGAATTGCAACCCTTTACTCTGCTGGACTGTGAAATGGCTCAACTGTTCCAGGAAATAGTTTTGGAAATGCCTTTAAAAGATTCATGTATCTAATTTATGATTTATTCATTCCACTCCCTATTGTTTACTCTCAGATTAAAAGAACATACATATGCATATAAAGACATAATATGAGTATTCATAGTACCTTTCACTGTAAAAAAAAAAAAAAAAAAAAGGAAAAGTTCCTGTATCGATTACCACGTGAGTGGATTAGTGATGTTGTGTATCTGTATGGTGGAACACTACTCAGCAATAAAGAGAAACAAATTTGATATACATGTAACACCATGAATGAATCCCAAAATAATTATGCTGAGTAAAGAAACTACATGAGAAAAGAGTATATGGAGAGTGGTTTCTATTTGTATAAAATGCTAGTAGATGGCAGTGAGCTTGTAGTGACAGAAAGCAGATCTATGGTTGCCTGGAGAAGCAGGTGCTTAAGGTTTGGGGAAGAGATTACAGAAGCACGAGTCAACTGTTTAATGAGTATGTTTATTAACTTACCGTGATGACATTTCACAGATATTTTCTTGTATCAGAATTTATCAAATTGTAGCAGCTTATTACGTTTCATTTATGCTTCACTAAAAAGTCCAAAAACTATTTCAGTTCTTTTTGAAATGCCATCTTTAGATCTTTCCTTGATGTGTGTTTAAATGTACAAGACTGGTGCACCTAACACCTTTGTGTCTCAGACAACTAAACACAAGAACTCACTCTGAAGAAAGTAGAAATGCGTACTTTCATCAGAAAAATATCTCAATCTTTTGTGAAATGTTGAGAGATCCATGATTGGGCCTTGTAAAGCAAATACACCCTGTTTTATAGAATTGGGGAACAGAAAATGTATCAAAGACAGTCCAGTAGGGTTTTTTTGTTGTTGTTTGGCAGCTTTTTATGTCAGAGCTCAAAATTGCTGTCTGATAAAATGTAGGCCACCAGATTGAATTACTTCATTGAACCACTGCTGTCCTCTGTTAATGGTAATTGCACAGATATAGCAGTCTTTCTTGGCAACATCTCAGATATTTACCTCCTACTGTTTTTCAATTCAAACCTTTGATGAAAATATTCCCAGTACTTCTTTAAACCAGACTCCAACTGTCTTTCTTGACAAAAGCAAGGTCTCCAAATCAGATCCTGACAATTTGTGACACAGCAGTCTACCCAAATCACCTTTTACCTATGTCACTATGTCATTTCCTGAAGAAAAAAGTGTCCATCAGAGGAGCAATTTCTGTAGGTTTGGGGGCTGGAAGGTTAGATTTGCCAGAAAAAAAAAAAAAATAACGGGAAAGGGGAGGGATAATTTCTGCTTTGGACTTGCAATGAAGGAATTCAGTTAGCAGATGAGCAGATCTAATAAACAAAATAGTTTTACTCATTTAAAGAGCATTTTTATGAAGAGATATCTTAGATATTTGTTCTTTTAAAGATGATAATAAATAAAATTAGAATTTAATGATTTCTAAAATGTATTGCTTTTAGAGAGGCAATGAATCAGGGTTAAATTTTTATTCTTATTTCTATTAGTTTGCTATAATCTAAAAATATTAAGCAGTTTCTTTTTTTCTGAGGGATGCAGCTCAGTTTCTGTTTTACGTAAACTGAGATTGCATCTTACCAATAAAAGTTGTACAACAATACTTTGGCAAGGGCCATGATCAGTTCTCCGTTTGATGTGTGCTGGTGTCGCTGGATTGCAGAATGTGGTAACAAGGGTGCAGACGTGACATGACATGAACTGGATCAGCCTCAGAGTTAAACTCGCTGCCTTTATCTCTTTACCTAGTGTCGGCTGGACACTCCAACCCCTACCCCATTTTTGGAAGAGTACTTTGGCAATTGGTTTCTTGGATCGAATTGCAGCATCGTATGTTTGACTGATGAATTAGCTTTAGGAGCTATGATAGTTTCTCTGGGGACTTGCTTTCCAGATTTGATAAGTGAGCAGCTGACAGCACAGCATGCACATTCCCTGCTGCCAGTCTGATTTTGTTCTTCCCAAGTGGATGCCTCATTACAGGAAAGAGCTTTGGAATGTCATTTGCCCAGGAACATTGCTGGATGGTGGCCTTCTTTGGCTCCACTAGTATAGCAGCATGTATCTGATTTAGAGTGGTCTTGTCCAAGCCCCATTCAGCTTGTGGGATTACAGTGTGCAAAACCATGGGCTGAATACTGAAAAGAAGCAGATTTGGAAATGAAGCATATCTTAGAATCCAAGAGTCAAGTCTGATTGTAAGAGCCAGTGAAAAGTTCCTATGAAGTTGGCCTTAGGTGGTAGTAACGAATATGAAGAGAAAATCTTCTTTATCAAGTGCCTGGCTTCCTGTGTCCTGTAGTGCAACTACGCCTCACTCTGATTATGGCGTCATATATGTTTAAGAGCAGAGGAAGGGGCTGGGGATATAGCTCAGTGGAATAAGTGCCAGCCTGGCAAGAGCAGGGTCCTGAGTTCGATCCCCAGTACTACAAAAAACTAAATAAATTAATAATAATAATAACAGTAATGAGCAGAGGGTCCATGAAAACCTCTTTCCTTTCTTTTTGTACAGGTGAAGGTATTTTCTCCATTATTTTCTCTGGCTCCTTTTGCTGCCCCAAAGCTTCCTTTTATTGACTTCGTATTCTAGAAATTTTTTCTTATATTACTCCCAATCTTCCTGTGAAGTGGTTATTATTGTTATTGTTATTATTATTATTTTGCAGATGATGAAATCAAGGCTCTGAATTACTGGATCTCAGAGCCAGTAAAGTCCAGATGCAATTTTTAATCCTGGCTCTGGAACCCTCCTGTCCTCTCCCTGTCCAAAGCTCTTATCACGTTTTGTGAGGAGTCCCTTGAAGAACAGTTATCTCTTTCACTAGTATTATTATTATTATTATTATCCACAAATTTTATTCATGCGATTCTGGTTTATTTAGATACCCTTTTAAAAGAAATCATCAATAAATATAATGATAAAAGTTATTCCTATATAATATTTTCATTGACTTTGGTCTTTGTATATTGACTAATTCATTTATGACAACTGACTGGGTGAAAAAATTGCTAAGAATTCCCAACAATTTGATCTTGACATTAAATGGATAATTGTTAATGCAAACAATTTTTTTTTAATAAACAATGAGCCAGGAATATGTTGATGGATTTTTTAAAAAAGGAGAAAACTACCACTTCTGTAGGTTTTTTTCTTTTTGTAATTTTAAGATAGGGTTTCGCTATACTGTTCAGGCTGGTGTTAAGCTTACTTTGTAGTCCAGGCTGGCCTTGAATTTGAAGCAATCTTCCTGCCTCTCAGTCTCCTGAGTGCTGGGATTACATGGGTGCGCTACCATGCCTGGCTGTGTTTTTTCTTTTTAATTTTTATTTTTGATAGTTCATTTTGTATTACATAATGATTACATTTATTGCGAGACATTGGTACATGTGCATAATACATCTTTTTTTTTCCCCCTTGAACTCTCTTCTCTGCTCTTTCCATCTCTGTTTCCTGGAAACTGGTGCTCTTATAAAGAAACCTCCATTGGTGGCTGCTTGCCATTTACTCCTAATTCCTTCTCTTGGTATCTTGCCATGGGTCTCTCTCTTCATTTGGAGTCATAGGCCATGAAGGGACCCACCTGGAACACAAATGACTAAATTAGACGTGGTCAAAGCACAGGTTCCCAGATACCCAGCCCCTGTCCTTTCCCTTCGGCTTGAATTCTCTGAACTGAACCTTGGGTTTTCACTCTGTGAGGGTGAGCTCAAATTCAGGAACCACAAGAATGGGACTGGCTATCAGACCTATTTGAATGTAAGAAACGAAGTGGTGTGGATTCATTTGTACAAGAATCACTTGCACTTGGAGTGGAACCTCAGGCCAGAACATTACAATTTGCCAGGCAAGGAGAGATATCAGTTTCTGGCCTTGTAGAGATATCTGAAGCATCCTGTGGGCCTTGTTTGCTGTTGTGTGGGCAGTGATCACCTACTGTCTCTGCCTAGTTTTCTCCACCTACAACTTCATCTGACAGCTTCAGTGAACCTTTCCTGGAAAATACCATTCCCTCCCTCCGCACCCCAGTGACTCTCTCGTACTCACTTTGCTTCTTGGCTCCTCCTCCCCCATACTTTTCCCTCTGTTGACAAAGTAAGCAAAGTCCAGGAGAGCTACCAATGCCAAGAAGAGCTCAATTACTTGCAGCTGGCGGTACCACCTGTGCCTATCAAATTGCAGCCAAAGCAGTTGCTTTCCCAGAGTGCCCTGTTTAGGGGAATTGGTAAGTGGGGAATGTGGAGCATTGGGCTGGGAGAAGAGAGAACTTTTCTCCTGGCTCAAGGAGGAACACGAAATTGTGAACGCAATTACACATGGTCCCAAAACACCTCTTTTGCCTCTCTGTGTGTTCAGAGGCAGCCCAAGAGATTTGCAAGTTAAACATTTGGCCTTTAAGCTGAGGTGGAATCATCCTTAGCATGCAGATCTCTTGTGCAACTCAGGACTAAAAATTTCGTAACCTGCTGTGGTTGTAGCATAATCAGGGGTGCTTATGATTTCTTAGTGTCATCACAAGATCTCTCTGCTTCCACTTATAACCATTTTATTGTATTGAATCATTTCTGTTCTTAGGGAATAATTTCTCATTTTTTTATACTCTCAGTTTTTTTTTTGTACCAGAAATCGAACTCAGCCCTCACACTTGCCAAGCAGGCACTGTGCCTCTGAGCTATTTCCCTGGCCCTCATGTAATTTTGAAAAGCAAATCTAATCAATATTTTATGTACTATGACTTTCTATAATTTGATAATAATTTATCATTTCTCACTATTCTTTGTCAAATCGTTCTCCTTTTCAGTCAGCTTTCATCCCTTGTATCTCTCTCTTGCTCTTGTGTTTTTCTTTTGTTGTCTTTTTCTTGTTTTTGTGAGTTTATTCATTTTATCCTCCTAGAGCCTGAAGTGACTAAGGAACATTTCAAGATCTGAGTACAGGCCAAATGTCTTTTATTTTTTTTTATTTTAAAGAGAAAAAACAATAAAAATTTCAATACAAGATAATAGGAGGATATCAATGGTTAAAACATTGCATATTGTTATCCTTAAATTAGGCACTCAATACAAGACATGGGCGTTTAATTGTCTATAAACAATATTAGCACAAACCTTTATTTTCAATAAACTAAGATTATTATTATAACTATTATATATATATATATATATTCTTTTTTGCTTTTCCCTTTTCATTTGTTTGTTTTGTCTTTTTGGGACAGAGTCTCACTATGCAGTTCAGGCTGGCCTTGAACTCACTTTGTAGCCCAGGCTGATCTCAAACTCCCAATGATCCTCCTGCCTCAGCCTCCCGAGTGCTGGGATTGCAGGTGTGCACCACCACACCTGGCTTCCTTTTTTCCATTTCCTAATCACAGTTTCTCTTTCCATTTGAAGTTTCTTCCCATTTCACAATATCTTTTGTGTATTATTTACAAGACCCTTATTTACTCCTTCAGATTTTTACACTAGGGAAACAATACAGTGTTTACACATGTGATCTGGTTTATTTTATTTATGATTATGGTCTCAAGTTGCGTCCATTTACCTAGAAAAGTCCTCAGTTTATTCTTTTTTTATGGCAGGGTAGTACTCCATTGTTTAAAAAGACCACATCATTTTTATACATTCCTCAGTTGATGGGCATTTGGGTTGTTTCCAAGATCTAGCTCTTATAAATTTATAAACATAGGTGCACATATACTTTTCTCTAATTCTGTGAAATACGCTGTTGGAATTTTGGTCAGAATTGCATTAAATCTGTACAACAGTTTTGGAAGTATGGCCATTTTCAATAAATTGGTTCTTCCTCTCCAAGAGCAAAGGATTCTTTCCATCTTCTGTTATCTGCTTCAATGTCCATTTTCAGAGTACTGTTTTTCAATGTGGAGGTCTTTTGCATCCTTTGTTAGATTGATTCCTAGCTATTTCATTTCTCTGGATACTATTGTAAAAAGTGTTGTTTCCCTCATTTCTCTCTCATTAAGTTTGTTATTTGCGTACAGGATTTTTGAGTGTTGACTTTATATCCTACTATGTGGCTGAATTTGGTTATTAAATCTAGCAGTTTTTTAATGGAGTTTTTTGCATCTTCTATATAGAGTATTATGTCCTCTGCAAATAATAATAATTTAACTTCTTGCTTTCTGATCATTATTCCTGTTATTTCTTGCTCTTGTCGAATTGCTCTGGCTAAAGTTTCCAGGACTATGTAGAATAAGAGTAAAGACAATGGACATCCTTGTATTGTTCCTGGTTTTTGAGAGAGAGGTTTCAGTTTTTGTACATTTAGTTGGCTGTTGGCTTGTCATAGATGGCTTTTATCAGATTGAAATAAAGAGCCTCTATTCCAATTTTCTGTAATGTTTTTATCATGAATGGGTACTGGACTCTGTCAAATGCGTTTTCTGCATCTATTGAGATGATCCTATGATTTTTGTCCTTGCTCTGTTACTATGGTGTACTACATTTATTGATTTACGTATGTTGAACCATCCCTGCATCCCTGGTATGAATCCCACTTGGTCATGTGAATAATCTTCATTATTTGCTGCATTATGTTTGCCAATATCTTATTGAAGATTTTTGCATTTATGTTCACTAGGGAGATTGGCCTATAATTCTCTTTCTTAGCTGGGTCCTTCTCTATAATTGTTATACCTTCTTCATTCAGTTTGGTAATTCATAAGTATCTAGAAATGAATCTATTCTGCCTTTTCCATCTTACTAGAATACAAGTTTTCAAGGTAGGTACACATGATCTTCTGGATTTCTACAGGGTCTTTTGTGATTTCACCCTTTTTATTCCTACTTCTGTGGATTTGAGCCTTTTCTTTCCTTGATAAGGTTGGATAAGGGTTTTTAGATTTTATTTAAGCTTTCTAAGTTCCAACTCTTAGATTCATTGATTCTTTGTATTGTTTATTCAGTCTCCAATGTGTTCATTTTTGCTCTGATCTTTATAATTTCCTCATTTGTATGAGCTTTTGGCTTAGCTCTTTTTCTAGAAGTTTGAGGTTCATCATTAAGTTGTTTAATTGTGCTTGCTCTATTTTCCTGATATGGGTATTCACTGCTATAAATTTCCCTCTTAGAACTGCTTCCATTATGTACCACAGATCTGGTATGTAGTAGTGTTGTTATCACTTAATTGTAGAGACTAATTTGTTCTTAAATTATGGCCCATTTGTTGTTCAAGAAGGTGTTATTTTAATTTCCATGTGTTTAGGAAGTTCTTGTGGGTTTTTTGCCATTGATTTCCAGTTTCATTGCAGTATGGTCTGATAATATGCATGGGTTAATTTCAATTCCTTTGCATTTGCTTAAACATGTTCTATGAGCCAATATATGGTCTGCTTTGGAGCACATCTATGTGCAGCTGAGAATGTATATTCTGATGTTGTGGAGTGGAACAGTCTACAGACATTTACTAAGTTCATTTGCTCAAAAGTTTGGTTCAGTTCTAGTATTTCATTGTTGATTTTTTGTCTAGTTGATTTGTCTTTTTGAGACAGTAGGGGATCAGAATCCCCTAATACCATTGTATTAGTGTTTATTTAATTTTTCATGCCTGTTAATATTTGTTTTATATAGTCGGGTGTGCTGGTATTTGTTGCATATATGTTGTTTCTTTCTCTTGGGTTGTTCTCTTACAAGGATTTAGTGACCTTCTTTGTCTCTCTTAATTAGTCTTGGCTTGAAATTTTTTTGTTTGCATCTGCTCTAGAATCACTAAGCATGGTTTTCGTTGCAGACACCATCTCTGCAGTTAGCTGAGAAATTATTTCTGGTTTGATTTTTTTCTAGAGCCTCATTCAGTTGCTTTGTGTTACCACTTCAGGGGCCAGGTGGTGGCTTCTGGGCTGTCCTGCCTCACTGTCCCTGGGTTTGCCTTCGGTGAACTCGATGTCAGGGGTTGCACCTTGTCTAAGTGTCTTCTCATTTTCTTTTATTTTTTAGTTTAATTCCTGGGGTGATGATTGTAAATTGCCTATGGTAGGTTGCTTTATTCTAGAATTGAGAACCCTTAGGAAATGACTACTTCTCTGCGATATCTTCCAGGTGTAGCTAGGTTTTGGGTTTTTAGTCTATTACATGATCCAACCTCTACCATTTGTTGGGGATGAGAAGCTGCTGCCTATTTGGCCCACCCCCTGGTTCTTTGGCACTGTGCCACAGTATTTTCTGTGACCCTGAGTCAATCCCAGTCTTGGAATGTCAGGATGAACAGGTATTTAAAATAATTATGTGACTTTGGCTATAGTGGTATCATCAGCAATGACAATAACATTAAGCACTTCCTAGAAAATAACAAACTGATCTAACCATTAATTTGCCAGTTTTAATTACATGAGCTAGATTTGTGCTTATGTAACAAAATCTAAAGCAAACCTAAACATTATATGCAGTATATAAATTCTTAATATGTCAATTTTTCCCTCAGGGGTTAAAATTTAAAATGGTTTAGGGAGAAAATAGAAAAGTGGAAGAAGAGGAAGAGATTATAAGTAAGGCTGGAGGACAAAGGGAGAATCACGCTAACTTTGGGAAACTGATGCACAACACTGGAGGCAAAGAGAAAAGGAAGAAATCAAGAGAACAGAACAGAACCACAACCACAAGAGGCTAGAAACTACATTTGCACTTATATTAGAAAAAGCAAACAATACGAGGGAAAAAACAAAAACAAAACCACCACCAAAACAACAACAAAGAGAGAAAAATAGAAAAAAATGAAAAAGTCTATGTGTCTCTCCTGTCACTGGTAGACAATGTGTGGAGACAATGTGTGGAGACAGAGTCCCAATTGGTGCAAGCCAGCAGTAGCTTTTTGACAGGGTAGTGGATAATCTCAGTGAGTCTGCACCTTCTGGCAGAGACCAGACTCTCAGTTTATAGCCGTCAGTGCACCGTCTGCGGGCCTGAGCCCGGCTGTGAGCTGCTAGATGGAGCTGGCAGCCGCTCAGAGTTCTGAGCTCAGTCAGCCCTTCTCCAAGATGGCTTCTGGCCAATTGCTGTCTCACATGGGATGACTGAGCCCTCAGCGCATATTACCAGTTAGTGCAGTCCTTCATGTTCTGTGCTCCCCTCCCCTGCTGTGGCTCTCTGTGGAGGCCTCTGCAGTTGCCAGCAGTCACCATGTGTCCACAGGTTTGACTTGTTCCTCTTGCACAGTGAGTCCTGTGTCAGGGAGAAGATACTGCTGACCACCTCCTTCTTTGTTGATGTTTCTCTCTTCACTTTCTTCACTTTCACATCTCCAATTCACATTTCAGATCCTTCCTAGGTTCAAAAGATTCACTTCTATCCTTTTTGTTTTCTTCACATTGCTATACTCAGGCATCTGGATGGTGACTCTCAGAGAGGCTCTTTCTCTGCTACTTACCACTCCACCAACTTGTTGCTCCCCTGAAAGGGTACTTGTAAATTGCCTGTCCATACTGTCTTTGTAACTGGGTATAATTCCACCTGGTTTGAGAACCACCACTTCATGAGTCTTTTTCCTGAGAGATGCAAGTAGGAGAGAAAGAACTCTTAAGCAAATAATTATATGAACAAGCTTCCTCTCTCAAGAGTATTACTACACACACGGGGGATGCCGATCTCGTTCTTGGAATGGGGTAGTATTCCATGCAGCACCAGGTAAAAAAGCCCAAGTATTGGGACATTATACATTCAAGCACATGCAGGTATTTTGGAATGCTTTGAAATTGCTCAAACGAGGCTAGGGAGAGACCAGATCAGAAATAGTCTTGCTAAGTCTTGTTAAAGAGTTTGTATTATATAGTGAAAATGATGGAGAACCACTGGAGGGTTTAAAGTGGTAGACATTCAGTTAAATTTGTGTATTTGACTTTGGTCACTCAGGTAGTATTATGGACAATGGCTTTGCAAGAGAGATTGGGCTCAAGGAAGATTCAAGAAAACTTATTATGTTGACAGTGTGTTTCAGGGAGAAGGGAGGTGATTCTAAAGATACTTAGAATATAGAATTTTCAGGACTAAGTGAATGAGTAAATAAGTCAGTGAAATATAGAGACTAGTCTTCCAGGATGTCTGCTAGATATTTGCTTTATACAATGAAGTGAATATTGGTAAGATTCACTGAGAGAGGTAGTATAAGGTTGTGATTCAGAGCGTGTACAGAAATCCTAGAGTTACATTTGGGGCACAAAGATTCTTTTAGAGAGGCTATGGGTTTTCCAAAAAGTGTGAAGACAGAGCTCAGGGAAGCAGCAGCATCATAGATGTGGTTTGGTGTTCCAGTGTCACAGATCAAATGTCTCCTTAAAGGAAAATATGCAATAATTAGAACAAGTGTTGAACATGTATGATTTTTGTTCTGAGTCATTTACCTATAGGACTATGGACTGGATAAAAGGCAATAAATAAGTAAATAAGTAAATAATCAATCTTTCATCTATCCATGATGTACTCCCCTCATTAATATCAGTGGGTACTGTGTGCTTCTTCGGACCACAGCATAATTTTAGAAAACTCTGGACAAACAGCTGTTTCTATTTATTGCTTTGCTTTGCTTTTTTGATTGCTTTTGCTATAGCATCAACCTGTTTCTTATTTTAATCATCTCATCTCAGAGTACTGATGATTCTGCAGTCCTATTAGAATATATCTTGGGAAATTCCATTTATTTAAGACTGTTGCAAGGGCATATGGTATCAGATGATTCTGTGGCATATTTGGAGGATGTCATGATTTCTATCCTGTTGAATCCCTCACACATTTAAAGCAATTGTTATCCTCTCTGCTAGCTCATGAGACTTGTTAGATCATGATTTGTGGGTGTGGCAAAATGTTGACAAGACCCTAGTGTGAAACAATATGAAACACATGTGGTTAAAGTTGTCTGAATTTGTGTATCAATCAAAATAAAATGGCTTGAAAGAGTAGATGAATTTGAAAAGAAGCTTCAGGATTTACAATCAGCTTTTTCTTATACAAGCACCACATCACAGAAAGCTGGGCATGTTAGACAAATTTGTACAAATTGCCAAGGATGAATTTACAAACTATACACATTGTTATTCATCAGAAAGAATAACTTATCATATGTTAAACAGTAAAATATTAAAAACATATTTTTGATAAACTTTGCAATTTTCATTAAGCATTGCTAATACCTCTCCCTAATTAGGACCATAGAATATTACTGCAGTCATACACAATAAGATTTTATTCTATTGCTATAATGCTACTAGGATGGTCTCTTCTAAAGTTTCATTTCCATTGCTGTTGTGGAATCCTAAATGGATAGCTGAGAACATTCTCCTTTTCTTCCCACTTGCTGCCGTCATAGATGCACCCAAGCAAATGATGATTAGACTGTTCTTCACTATATGTGTTAACCAAAGATACCCCTCCTTTTTGCATGTAGCTTTTTAGCAACTTCTATAATTTAGATATTTGCTCAAATATCTGTACTCTTGCCTTCATACTAGAGGATGTAGTACTTACTCGTGTATCTATTAATAAACTCCTCAGTGACTAAATGCATTTAGACTGTTCAAAGGCTATGATGTTGGCATTCAGATCCTGAGAAAGGTAGCCTACTGTATACAGAAAGACAGCTAGGATTTAATTATCTTTTCACTTAGTAAATGATGCTAGATCATTTTTCAACATGGAAGCTCTCTTCTGTACTTAATTTTAAATGTGCATATTCTCCCCTTGAAGGTTGTCAGAGTTCACCTTCTTCAAGACCATTGGAAGAATAACTCCTAGTCCCCCCAGTTACCCAGCTAACCTTAATGATTTTGTCTGTGCTGGCTTGTCAGGTGGTGCAGGTGACTAAATTTGATGTGGAAAAAGATGGCCTAACGAACAGTTTTTTCTTTTCACACTGTTACATGCTTTACAACATCCCATCCAAAATATATCATGTTAGTGTTGACTTTTCTACACATGGCTGTCGGTGTTAAAGACTGTGCTTTGCTAACATGAAGACATTTATGAAAGGGCCTTCATCAGTGTCTGACACTGGTGAACTGAAGAATAATATACTAGCTACATAAAGCTATATTTATTCCTCCTTAACCAATCATTGTCTTTTGCAGTGTTTCCAATGAAATTGTGATTTTTTAGCAGATTCTTCTTTGATGGAGCTGTGATTTGCAGTAATCTTGTCATGCCAAGCTCAAACTACTACTAAATGAAGACATTTGTGGAAGGAATGATTGTAAATTGCATGCAAATTTTAACTCGGCTGGAATTAATCAATAGAGAAACAGAACTTGTGTGTTCCTGATATAATGATGCTGAAACTAATCCCATCCAGTTCTATTTCCATAGGAATTAGACTTTCATTTTGATTTAAGTCTCCCTTCTTTTTCCTTCAAGACAAAGTCTTGTTTTTTGAATCTTTTAACAATAACTTCTTTAGGGATAGAAAGATGTTATGAATGAAGCAGGAGGAAAAATCAAACATCTGATGTCCTTACATCTGATTTTTTGTTCTTAAATAACTTATTTTCCCTGATTTTTCTGCTTTTTTTTTTCACACTGAAAGTTCTAAGACTTATAAGATAGTATGTGATATAATCTTGATTATATGTTAAAAATGCCACATTGATTTCTAAATGGTCTGTTATATCATTTAGTGGGAGTATCTATTTTTTGGGGGTGATTCTGGCTCATCTTGGACTGATATTTTTAGTTGTGTTTTTCAATATTGCCATAAAATCTGACTTCTTGGCGAAGAGAGTATGTCATTGACTTTTTGCACCTACTTAAATTTACAGTATTTGTCATCTTTACAAATGCTTGGCCATTAGATCTATTGGATTAGATTATTTGCTCCTCACCTTTTCTTCATTCTGTTTGTGAAGGCTGTGTGGGAAGAAAGACTCATCGCTGGTATATTTTGTGTCACCAGTACATCAGTGTTGTGCCTGTAAATCCTGTGAATCTGACAATTTCCTTCTCAACCCCTTTGGAGTACTTTAAGACTTCCTTTATTTATAGCCCAGTTTAAGCCCCAGTGGTAACACTCTATAAACCTGGTGTGATATCCAGTAGCCTAGTGGTGTAATTTTTCACAAAATTTTCAGAAAGGAATTACACGGACTGTGTGGCCTGTTAAATAAATGTGGTGCTGGGGTTATTGAAGAGGGTCCCCATGTGGTTTATCAGTAGCTTCCAATACTCCTTTTTCACCAGATCACCAGGAAAATGATTACATATTTTTTGGTTTTTGAATGGAGGAATGACAGTCTCTGGTGAGATTATTTTCAATCAATCCATGATCAGAGGAAATTATAAAATTGAAGACACTTTTTTGGTGTGAGGTCCTGGGGATTGAACTTAGTGTCTTTACACTGGCTATTTCTCCAGCCATTTTTTAGTTTTTGAAACAGGATCTTGTTAAATTCCTCAAGTTGGGCTTGAATTTGGCAGTCCTCCTGCCTCGGTCTCCTAGTATGCTGGGATTACAGGCATGAGCCACCTTGCCCAACTGAGGATAAATTTTCAACTGAGGGTAGATTTTGCAAGAAGAAAATGTTTATTTTATGGAAAATATGAAATGTACAATTTTTCTATCCTGCATTTTTTGTAGAATGTTGATGAAATGAGAATTTTTGCTTTGTGCTGACAA
This sequence comes from Dinomys branickii, assembly GCA_004027595.1. Taxonomy (NCBI): domain Eukaryota; kingdom Metazoa; phylum Chordata; class Mammalia; order Rodentia; family Dinomyidae; genus Dinomys; species Dinomys branickii. Next base: position 138,702 of record PVLD010000606.1, on the reverse strand, counting down.
TTAAGAACATAAAATTGTTTTGCTGTTCTTTATTCTTCTGCTGCTAGTTTCCTTCAGAGTGTTCTACTTGTTAACATCTGGATTTTCTCAGATCATCTACAATTGGTACTATGGATTAGAGCAAGAGACTGCCAACCTGAGTGTTGCATTTGATTGTATTATTAGAGGCAAGGATATTTTATAAAAATGATATACCACCATTTAAAGGATTGACACGGGGTGAAGGCACAATAAACTATAGCATATCAGCATAAATCTTACTCATACTGCAATTGGATGGGCCTCTTTCCAGATAGGTCACTATGCATATGTATTGACAGAAAAATGAATAAACCAGTAGGTAGGAATTCATTTCATAATGCTGAATTAAACTGCATATGAAATTGATCTTTTTCTTCATTTCTAATTACCACAGAATGGTACCCTGGGTTGGGAGAGGGCTAGGTAAGAGATCTGCTTGTTCTTTTCAGATGAGACTGACTGTTTTGGACAGGCAGCAGAGCTGCCCAGTGAGGATCAGGATAGGTAAATATCTGCAGTGAGCGGGGGTAAGCAGCTGCCTATTGCTGAAGATATACCCTCCCCTCAGTAATTGATGGCCCACGTTAACACAATCAGGAAGTACTTCAGAAACCTAAATAACACTATTAGTCACTTGGACTCAGTGGGCAATGATGGAGTGCTCCCTGCCCCAACAGCAGTACAACTTTTCTAGTGCACATGGAGTATTTACTAATGGTAGACTACATTTTGAGATATAAAATAAATTTCAATAAATGTAAAAACATTGAAAATTCAAATTATGTTCATTGACCACAGCAAATTTAAAATAAAACAATGTTAGAAAGACATCTGGAATCGTTCATATCTGGAAGTTCCAAAATATATGGAAATCAAACAATATACTCCTAAATTATCAATAAAAAAGAAATCACAAATTTAATTTGATTTTTCTGTTTAAGTGCCTCTTGTTTTGAGGTATGTAAGATATGCAATGGTGCAGACCTCGGCACTACACACCTGTGATCCCTGCACTTGAGAGACTAAGGCAGGAGGATTGGTGTGAGTTTCAGGTCAGATTGAAATGCACAGCAAAACCCTTCCTCCCCCTAAATAAAATATACAGAATTGTACTGTGTGATACATATACATGTGTAATTATTGATAATAACATTGAGTCTGTACTGACATAGTACACAATGCATTTAAAATACAGTCTGATATTCATTTGACTTATTTATATATCCCAAATTTTTCTGTTAATCTGACTAAAAAAATATACTTGAAGCTTTGTGGTATATTTTAAGAAAGTTACCAATTGCCATGAATCTAGTATAGCTTTACATTTTAGTGGTTCTGTTGGATATTTTGTGATTGAACTTAGTAGTGTTCCAGTGTGATTTGGTTCTTCAGATGTATGACCCATTACTCTCTCACCATTAACTGAATGCTCTCTGAACAATAGCCCCTTCCTCCTGGTGGTTTTCAAACAAACACTTTCCGCTAATTTTAGCTGCCCAAGTAGGAAACAGTAGAACCTGGGTGATATCATCAATAAGCAGAATCTTAGCTTACCTATAATTATATGTACTTGGGTGGTGAGGCAGGGGAATCACAAGTTTGAGGTCAGCCAGGGAATTCACCAATACACTGTCTCAAAAAAATTCTAAAGGGCTGGGGAAGTAAGCCAGTGTTAAAGCCAGTGCTGAAAAAATAGTTGAATTTTGTATTAACCAATGAAAGTAAGAAATCAAGTTATGCTGTGCTTTTATTGGTAAATAAATGAGTTGAGCATATATTTTGAATATGCAATTGAATAGCAGTGAGTAATGAATTCCTATTGTGTGTCTAAATCAGTCTTAAAAAGTCTTTAGTATTTAGAAATTTATATTTGGTTTAATCAGATATATAAGACTCTTTAATAAATAAAGAATATAAAGTCTTTTGTGGCTTCCTGAGTGAGTGAACTTTTTGTTTTGTGGGGGGTTTTTTTCTCCTGGAAACACAAATTATTTGCAGTCCTACTAAACTTATGGAAATTTCCATACTCCCTATGAAAGACCTGCCGTTTACAGTGTGTCCTTGTCAGATACAGGTCATGCAGCACAAGTGTGCAATAGGGCCTGGGGCTTAGGGTTCATTGTAGCAATTTATTGCATGCATCAAGCATAGCCAGCCTATTTGTAAAATTTATTCAAATGAGAATTGTTTTATTTAAGGGATAAAGATCATTTCTAGATTAAAGACTTCAAATTTGCTGGTTTTGGAGAATTGTTATAAAGTTTATGAAAACTAATTGGTAATCTTGTTGTAGGGAATGGGGGCAAGTTTCCATCAGGAACCGTCTGGATCCCTTTTTCCCCTGCCACTAAAATGGAAGGAGTTTATTTGCAGTTTGGCCAGACTGAGAAGGCAGCCAGTCTACCCTCACCTTCATCCCATATTACATAAAAGTCTACTTTGTAGAAATGCTAGAAGAAAAGCCAGGAAATATACATAGGAAGACAGAGTTTGGCTTTGGCCCAACCTAGGTACTCAGGGAATGCTGAGTCCTTTTTGGTGCCAGAGCTGGAGGATGTTTCTACTATAAGTATGAAGAACCTGGAGAAACAACTTATCTTTAAGAAAATACCAAATTGTAAAGATCCATTTTAACCACCTAACAGTTTACACTGACTATCACTTGGCTGTGTTTGTTTATGTAGTGACTATCCCCAGTGTTGCTTGGGCAGATGTCATTTCAACCAGTCAATTCTTGTTTGCATGAGATATACTTATATGTCTGTTTACTTGTCTTATAGCAAGTATTTTTTGTATACTTTTTCTGTTTAGAACATTGCATTTGCCTTTGATGTTTGTTTCTATTGAAATATAATAATTCTGGGTTTTTTTTACTAATTTGTGATCATTTTGTTGTTGAAAAATGACATAAAATTTTGTGCTACAATCTATAAGAAATACTTACTGTAAGTGCATCAGATACAATTTTTATATTTCTCCACAATTCATTGATATTCTTTTACAATACAAAGTAGACTTATTTGGGAAACTGAGACTAAATAGGAAGGAAGTGCCAAAAATCTACAAAAGAAAAAACAGAAAAAGAGAGAAATGTCAGCATGTCAGAGAGGAAACAAAAAAGACATCTTCTATTGTAAACTATCCATAATACGTAAATGACAGAACTTGCAAGAAGAAATGAAACTCAAAGTTCCAGTAGTGATCAGTAGTTATAATTAGTCCACAGGGTGCTGACAGAATTGATCAACACCTAACAAGCTATCCTATATTCAAAAAGGTAGTGAAAAGAAATACCATGCACCTTCTGGAGCAAGCAGTTTGGGATATCTTTGTTATGCCTTCAAAACAATGGGGTTCAAAAGTCTTTTACAATTAACATTAGGTCTAATAGACCAAATAATTGAAAAGTACAGGATATCAAAGTGCCAACCTGCATGTCCATCATCAACGTCTTCCCATTACATTTAGTTGGTAGACATTTTCTTGAAATCATACCATGCACATAAAAAAGTAAATGCCAGCACAACGGTGTAAAAAGTGTTGTTCAAAGAAGGACAATAATGTAAAAAGAATTTGGAAAGAAACTAGATGCTATTGTTCAGATTGTAATGTGTTTTATATTGAATGTTTTAAGATATACACAGAAAAATTATTGAATAAATTTGACAAAATTGTTTTTATTTTTCCTGTCATATAATTTTATAAAAATTAATAAAAATTCAATTTGTGGGCATCCTGTATTTAAATAATTGGACTTGGTAAGAGGTTAATGTCTCAGTTATAATCCCTTTAAAAAGAATTGCTTCAGGAGGACCTTACGTTATTTCACTTAACAATTTTTCTTTAAAAATCTAGTATGCTATCAACCTACCCACCTGAAATCTCATTCCTTTCTCACCTTGGAGAACACCATAGTCATGAATTTAATGCTGTGGCTTAATTATTTAAAATTAGTCATATGACCATAGAATGCAGAGTTCATGAAGTACATTCAGTGAGAAACAATAATTTGTCATGCCTAGAATTGATTTAAATATTTACCAACTCATTATGTAAACTGGTCTTCATAATAAATATTAAGGGCTATCCTTCTGCATTTGAGCATAATACTCGCTAATTATTTCCTGTTAGTATTACTTGGTAAATGAGAATTGGCAGATCATTGGTTGGATGTCATATACTTACAAAATTTTATTTGCTACTTAATTTTCTATTATTGCATCATATCCAAAACAGTCTGAAGATCTAAATACAATTACAGTAAAGTTGCTGAAAGTTGGAAACTATAAAACTTCTCATTTTGCTAGGAATCGGGTGGGATTTCAGATAACAGAGCTTTGTGTTTAAACAAACTTTATTTAAAATACAATTTGATAGCTATGTATAAAAAATTTATATCTGTTTTTTGATAGTGATGTTAAGTGAACAGCCATCATAAATCACACATATGTATGTTAAAAGGTTCAAGCTCTTTCTTTAATTTTGGACTCACTAGGGCCAAGTTATCTTGTAACTTTTATATTTAGTTCTCTTGCTTATACTTTGAATAAATTGAAATGGCTGGGGGGAAATAAAATAATGGTCCTTACTCCCATTTTAGTGTTGTACATTTTCTAAGTAGTGGGTAGAAACTTAAGCCTTGTATGTCCACTGACCAGCACTCAAGTTATTTGCATATCTCACGGAGAAATACTCCCGCTTACACTGTCTGACTACACTGACTTAAAACCAGTAACTGAGCTTGCCTCAAATGCGAAGTCTATTTCAATGTGGGACATACATACAGCACTGTTCTCCAACTCAGATTGCGTGCTGTTGTCCTCAACTCGCAGGTACTGATGTGAGAGAGTGCAGGTATGCAGGGCCAGGAGGAGACTCACAGTAGCAAAGCTTTTTCCTTCTTCCCTATGTTTTGCACACCTGTCTCTGCCTCCTTGCAGTTCTGTTCCGAGAGGAGTATAGGGAGCAGCACTAAGGGTGGGGCCGCCGCTGCTAGACGGGTGCCGTTAACCGGCTGTCACGGCTTTTGTGGGAGCCTCCTTTTCATTAGTATTTGCAACATGTTCACCAGCAAAATGATTATGTTAGGCAGAGACATCACATCACTTACATTTCATAGCTCAGTGCAATTTTCATAAACTGCGAGGCAACATCCAAAAAAACATGACTCAGAATTAGAGTTTCAGAAGATTATTATATAGACATTATTTCCCTCAGGTCACGGGCTTTAGTCAAATTTGGAGGAGAATGAAATTGCCAACAGTGAAAAGCAGACAGAAAGGTATGAGTTCATGAGCAGGGAAATAACATCTTCATTTGTTCCTTCCCCATGGGAAGATTCAGCACTCCGGTAAGTGGAGACGGTTATAAGAAATGAATTTTTGTCAGCAGGGATGTGATTTTAAGGCTCACTTATCCATTGGCAATCTAGATTTCTAACCCCAGGAATCTAGGAAATTGCTACAGAATGTAGTCTTTATTATAAACAAGTTTTTTTTGGTATCCCCCCCCTTTTCTCTTGGTCAGAGATTTTTAAGGCAGAGGACTACATTTCTTTCTGCCTTTCAGTGGTCAGATGACTGCTAAATTTCCGTAAATGCCCTAAATTTCTTTGCGTTGCCGTTGCTTTGTGATGGTACCGTTTTCTTTCCTCCTACCAGGCTTGCTCCAAGGTCTCTTCCCTAACCATCCTGTCGCTTCAGTCCCCCATTAACTAGCACAACCCTGGCAGTGTGGGAAGCCACAGACAGTGACAACTGAAGGACCGCGGCTTCCGCCTCTGCCAGCATCCGTAGGGTGCCCGTGCCGCTGCTTCTCTGTTCTCGGGCCTTTTGTGTGTGTGGACCTAAAAGCAAGGCAGGGAAAGTGGCTTTCCAGATGCCTCTCATTTTCCTAGGCGTAAAGAATAAGGATTTGCAAGGTTTCTGTAGGATAATCCCAGACAACCTTCCTTATAATTAAAGGCTGTTCTTTCAAGGGAAATTTTATTTTCCTCCTTCAGTTTCATCTGATGGTTCTCAGGCCATCACTCATTCACATTCTATGCAGAGGTTCTCCTGCCAGCTGCAGTACATCCTTGACAGCAGAAGATATTTCATATAACCTAAACCCTTCATTTCTAGAGATGCAGATGGGTTCTGTAACATTAATCTCACCTTTATGTTTTTTCAATTTTTAATAACTTGAAAATATGTATATCTAATGCCTTCTTCCCTTGTGCATTTTTGCTTGCTTTAATATCTCTCTCAACACCATAAACTGTTTGCCTGGCCTGTATTTTTATTAGACAGCATGATTGCCTGTCAAAGTTGACTGAGAGTAAATTTGCACTGCCTTCATTATTATCACATCTATAGTATAATAATTTTCAAAATTGTGATTATAGTAGATTAATATTGAGGATTGATGTCTCTTACTTAGTGCATTGGATTTGGCCCATGAAATTCTTCACAAACCATAAACTATTTTTCCAAACCTCCAAGGACTCTGAAAAGAAGAGAGAAGGGATGTTAGGGCCAAGAGGAACATCTATTTTTCTGTGGACTCCATCCAATCATATTGTTTGACTCAGTGTATAATATAGTAAAAGTATTCAGTGACCTGGCCGGAGTGATGGTGTACTGAGGTTCTTTTTCTTCCTAGTGACTTTTTCTTAAAGTATGGGGTCCCTTTTCGAGGGATTGGTTAGGATCCTGTCAGTTAAAGAAAATATTGGGGGAAGGCTTTCCTTGCCTTTCTCTGCAGTGGGCCATTCCTGGCATTTTATGGAGTCCTTCCTGGGTTTAGGTGGGAAACAGAAACATCAAGTAGAACATTTAAGTGACAAAAAAACATGTCCTTGCCTTTTATGTATTGTTCCTTCTTATTTCCAGGGAGCTCTTTTCTAACATTTACATTGAGGAATAGCATGACTCTCTTATACAGAAGTTGGTACCATGAACAGTACTCAAATTCCCACGTAGTTTGGAACCTTCCTGGTTTCTCTGTACCACTTTAGCAGGAGCAAAGAATCCCATGAACTGATGGCTTTTTGCAGATGTTCTCATCAACTTAATGAGGTTTTAATAGAGTTACTGCTAGAATAGGATTGTTTTTCATTAGTTCCCAGTGAAGGATGGAAGATTATAAATATAGTTATTCATATCACAAACAAGAAGCTATGGACATTGTTAGTATACTAATTACATAATAACAGTAATATTATAAGAAAATACCCAGCCACCTGAAAATTACTAATTAGCTGTAGCTTTAGGGTTTCCTGTCTACCCTCTGGAGCTCAGTTCTGTATTCCTGGTGCTCAGTAGCTCTTAACTACAGAAAAATCCTTCAACCTTTTGATGTTTAATTTTTCTTTTGTAAAATGGCAATAGCTTTGCTGTCCAAACCACTATTACTGTTTTTCTCAGCAATACTTGTGTGAGTAAAGTGTTACAACAGGATATGGATTCCCAGCAATCCTTAATCTGCTTTGCTTATGCTTTGCTTATTTCAAAATACTTAGTCTTCTTGATTAACAAGATAATGCAGTAAAATCTTTGTTAACTGGAATGTTGTGAATTTAAATTTGGATTATCCTAAAATACATATTTGTTTTAATATAGTTGCTCTTAAAAATCTTTCTGTAATTTTTTATCTTAGGGAGCAGGGCCTAGTGCATATAATTGACTCTCTAATGATAGATTGTCTTGCATGGCCTTGGGACCTTCATATTGCAGTGTTGTTTTCTCTGAATCGAGAAGTAGTTATGAAATGAGATTCTTACAGGAAGTTCGAATGAATTTGCTCTGATTTTGAGTGCCGTACAATAGAAATTGCTCTTCAATGAGTAAATTTCTTACATGAATTATTTTCTTAATGTCTTACCACTATTAAAGGGAAATAAAAAGTTCACTAACCATACTTATCAAAATAAAATGTATCATTTTGCATAACCAGTGGAAAATATTGCCTTTATATAAACATCTTTACAGGACACATAGCATCTTAGATAGTCTGACCTGATTAAATCATGAAAATTTAAAAATAATGAAAAGGGCTAGGGATGTGGCTTACTGGGAAGGTCCTGAGTTCAAGCCCAACTACGCAACTTCTCTGCAAAAAAAAAGCCTGTATTAGTTACTTTCTCAGTGATGGCACATAATACCTAACACCTGCAATGTAAAGGAGGAGAAGTTTACTTGACTTTCTGTTTTTAGAGTGTTCGGTTCAAGGTTGGTTGGTTCCAGGGCAGACGTGGCATGTCAGAGGAAAACTGTTCCCGTCATGGCCGCGAGGGAGCAGGGAACAGAGAGGGCGTGGAGGAACTGGGACACAAGCACCTCCTTCCAGGACGTGCCCACTATGGTCTCCCTCTTCCAACCAGGCCCTACCTCCTAGCAGCACATTCGACTGTGAACTCGTTGGAGGACGAACCACTGATAAATATGGTGCCCCTATGATACAGGCCCCTTCCAAAAGTCCCACTTCTTAACATGAGCCTTCTGTGAAACAGTTTAGATCTAAATCATTACATAACCAATGCAAAATACTTTTCATCATTACAAGAGCTTCCTCACAGGAGACATAGTTCCTTAGAAGACTTCGGCTGATTAAAGACCTGAGCTTTATTTTTAGTTTTTCAAAATTTCTAGGTCTCCTACAGCACCCAGTATTCCCGGGCAGTCTCCCATCAGAGTACTAAGTAGGCCCAGCCTTGCATAGCTTCTGAGATCAGGCACATTCACAGTGGTATGGTCATAGACACCTTTTCAAAAATTTTAAGAGATATTCTGTCAATAAGCTTGTGAATTTTGAAGTAATCATGATCCCAGGGAGCGTTACTGAGTTGCAGATGTTGTGAGCATGTTTCTGGGCGTAACCGCTATTCCTCACAGCACCTTTTCAAGGAGGCGCTGTTATCATCTCCGTTCTTCCCTGAGGAAACCAAGGCTCAGGAAGACAAAGGGGCGCACCTGCAGTTGTGCACTTCCGGGTGGGCTGTGTCAGGACTGGACACAGCTGTGCTGCCGTGACCACACTCCCTGATGCCTCAAACGCGGACGCTTATGGTGCTAGTAGGAAAAGAGACCAAGTTAACTCACTGTGGCTTTGCACCTTGCCTCATGTTTACGTAGAAACTTTTCCTTTGTATTATCTTATTTCACTTTTAAAAATTGCTGCTCAGTAGGTTTTATTATCCATGTCTTATAAATGAGGAAATTGAGTCTCAGAAAAAGTGAAACTTACATACCCAAGATTATATAAGTGCTGCTATGTGATGAAACAGAGATTCAAACTCTACAGCCCAAATTCTGATGTCTTCGAGCAAAGGAATGTGATCTCTAAGAAAGGTTAGTCTTGCAATGCATAAGAGATTAAAAAAAATTGCTGTATACTCCCCTAGCCCTATCAAAGATCTGTATTTTCTTTTTGAGTTAAATCTATTTTTTCTACGTCAGAATTACCTCATTCTCTTTCTTTGCTGAATTTCTTTAAATTACTGCAATATATGGGTACACTGATTCTTCTTCCTATCAGTGGTTTGTGCTTGATTGGTTGTTTTTCCTAATTTAACATCATTCTTATTTTCTTTTTTTTACTCTTGGGAAGTTAATTTTCCTTTGAGTTTTAGGTTCCTAATGTTAGTCTTTTTTTCCACTGAAGGGTGAGTGTCCCTGTGGTGCCATTAGCCACTTGTAGAGCATCCTCAGGATATTTTAAGAAACATGAATGGTGGCACCAAGTGGTGGCACCACTTGGACTCCAATTAAGTACAAAGCAGTTTTTAAGTAAAATCTATCTTTAAGGCTGCCAAAACACAGAAGGTTGATTCTCTGTTTTCCTCACCATTACTGATATCTGTCTAGAAGTTGCAATAGAAAGGGATCTTAATGGCAAGGTTTTTTTCCTGTAATAAAAAATAGACAATTTTTATATAGTTAAATGCAATATACATATATATATATATATATATATATATATATAATGGGGAGAAAAGCACAGCGTAACATCTCTGGATAATCAAAACTGTTCCTAAAGAGCTCCCACCTCTTGCCCAATAGGTAACAAACATTCTTCAGAGCTGGAGTAATTAACCACTAAAACCAAGGAGGGATAAATTTACATTTATTTGAACTCGGTGCCACCATTTATATGTTTCTTAAAATGTCCTGAGGATGCTGTACAAGTGTCTAATGGCACCAGAGGGACGCTCACCCTTCAGTGGAGAAAAGACTAATATTAGGAACCTAAAACTCCAAGGGAAATTAACTTTCCAACAATAAAAAAATGAAAATAAGAATGGTGTTCTTACAATTTCTTACAAGTATATATATATATATATATATATATATATATATGTGTAAAGCTAGAGAGTGTAACTTTAGCAAGTCTTATGAAGTCCTAGTGAAAGGCCAAAGACTTATGGATGTGCTTTGGAATGCCTTGGCAGCACATGGGCAGCGTCACACAGCCCACTGTGACTCATGGGGAAGTCTGTGTCTCCATGTTGTTTATGCCTGAGTTTTTATGGGCTGCTCCTCCCCGCTGTCTCACTTTCTGGGCTTGTCTTCCCTGGTGTTTACCTTGGCACCACCTCTGGCTCAGCTGACAGTACAGGCTACACCAGAGTTAGTAGGAATGTGAGCCCATACCATCAGCTCTCCATTACTCTGCAACATGTTATGGTTCATACAGAATTGGAACTAAACCCTAGGTGGCTAATGCTTGGATATATCCAGCCAAATCTGGACAAGTGGAGAAAGCACAGGTTTGTGGGTCTGCATGTACATGACACTGTCACAGGCAAATCACCGAGTTCAAACAAATGTAAATTTATTCCTCCTTGGTTTTAGTGGTTAATTACTCCAGCTCTGAAAAATGTTTGTTAACTGTTGGACAAGAGGTGGGAGCTCTTTAGGAACAGTTTTGATTATCCAGAGGTGTTACACTGTGCTCTTCTCCTCATGCATTTTTAACGCCTGCACATCATTGCTTTCCTAGGCACCTCCAGCAGTGTCACTTACTGTCCTGGCAGACCAGAGAGACTCTGAACCTGGCTGACCTCCATATCCATGAGGATTAATTCTATCACATGACAATATGGCAGATGTTTTCTGTCAATCTCCAGTTTACCTTTTCACAGTTCTAGTAATAAGTGGCCCATATAATGGGCCATATACTTAATTTATGAAATGCATATAATTTGGGCCCATATACTTAATTTATGAAATGGGATTTCCCCAGAAACAGAAGTTGGAGACAGAAATTTAGTAGAACAGAGGCTCCATCTTGTGAAAGTTGATCACTGAGCTTAGTATACATTTTCTGACCTGGAACAAATTATAGGTTAGCAGGACTGGCTTCAACTAAACTTGGTATATAACCTTCAGTACAAATGCTAGGATTAATGTTTTAGTTGGACACAAAGATTATTTCAGGGTGGTATTTTATCACATGTTCTTAGACCCTTTTAGATCTAGCTGGGATGTTCAATGTGAACTTTTTCTGTAGTCCCATAGGCCACAGTTCTGGCATCGGTAGCGGTCACAGGAACTCTACTGCCATAATAGATTATATTCCTAGTGGAAAAGAGGAGGAGTCATCCCTCCACAAAATGCTGCACAAAGAAGACTTTCTTTGCTCCTCCTAGTACATGTGGTAAGTATAGAAATAGTTTATTGTGAAAGTCTTTCAGCCGCAGGTCTTTCTCAGGCACAATTGTACCCTCCTGGGAAACCAAAGTAAACACCAGCCTAATAAACTTCAGATTTTCAAAAATAAGTTACCCTATTGCATTTCTCTACAAAGGAAAATATGAGAGGGTGACGTTCTTATTCTGCTTTGAATTACTTCCCAAGCTGTCCCATTTCAATTCAGTCTTAGGATGGAAGAAAATACTTCACCATGTAGAGAAGGAACATAGTGCAAACTTCAGCCTTTCTGAACAGAGGATAGGGGAGTAAATTTTGTTGCCAACTTTGGAGTTTTCTTAAAATACATACGTACATCCTTGTTTTTTTCCATGACTAATGATAGATATTGTCTCTGTATTTCTTGCAGTGGGGGTTTTCCATCCTGGCTCCCCTCCTTCGTTTCTGATTTTACCTGTGGTTCATGTAGTCCTCTTGCTGGTTCACTCATTCCTTTCTTTGTCCTCATGCTGGTCTTCTAGTTGTCCTCTCCGGTTCTGTCGCTACACTCAGTGTCTCTTGCCTCCTTGCACTGCCTGGACCAAGGACATGAATTGCAGCTTGCATTCTGTCTTCTCCTTAGACGCACAAGCCTGTCATTTGCTAAGTCTGGGATATCTCAGGGTCTGATGCCTTCCCTTGTTACAGGTCTTTCTCACCCCAGTGCAGTGATTGTTGTCCATTTTCTTAAATGGGGCTATTCCCACAATTCCTATGAAAACCCATATTTTATTTGCTTTCTTTTAAAAAAATGTATCACTAAATAAAATTAGGACTAAAAATGTAATGAACAGCCGTTGACCCATCTATTTCCAGTAGCCTTGAGGCCCTCACTGCATTCTCATCATAGTCTTCTCCCACGACTCAGGGGTAATAACCACAGTTCTAGTTTAGCTTGTGTACTCCTTTATACACAGTTCACCTATGTTACCAATAAATAATGTCCTACGTTTAGGTCTCAAAAATTGAATCTTACTATGTGTGTACTTTTGTGATTTTTTAGCTGAAGATTGTATTTGTGACATTAGTTCAGGTTGCTAGGTTTTTTCTTTAATTACTGTAAATATTTTAGTTTAAGCCCATGCTCCTATTTTTGTATCTTATTTATAAACATTTAGATTGTTTTCAGATTTTTGTTATTACAGACAATGCCTCTATGACCATTATGTGCACATCTCACATGTACCTGTTTATTATTTCAGCAAGTTCTCTTAAGCACCTGTGTCTCTCATTGCTAAGACAAAATACCCAACACCCAAAATGAAGGAAGGAAAGGTTTATTTAGCTCACAGTTTGTGGAGGTTTCCAGTCCATAATCAGCTTGCTCCAAGACAGGTGGCCTGGCATGGGGCACCGTTCGGGGCGGCAGGGGACAGCAAAAGCAGCGAGTGCCAAAGAGGAGCAGTGGCAACAAGCAGCCTTTCCCTCCCTTTTACTGTAAGCAGAACTGCCCGCCCCAGCACAGGTGTGGTGCTCACTCCCATAATCCCAACACTGGGCCAAAAGTGGATCGTAAGCCTAGAAGCCCACCCCTGACTGCGTGAGGCTTTGAGGGGACATACAGACACAAACCACAGCAACATGCTAATGCTTGCCACGGCTGATCGAAGAGTGCTGAAACACGGCCCGCCTGCAGCCAGGGGCAGTGGAGAGGGTACACAGGCAAGGTCCCTTGCAGTATCTTCTCACTTATGTTCTTGCTCTCATTTTACCCTTTCTTTGTCATCTTTCACAGTTAGGCTCAACTTCTTAAGCACAGTTCTAATCACCACTGTTGTGCTTGAAAGTGCTCAGTGACCTCCAGCTGCTGATGTGATCCTGTGAATGCCCCCCACCTGTCAAGGCACTCTAGCCTAGCCCTTCTTACCTTGTGTCCTCTGCATCTCACCGAAACACCGTTATATGTTAGTGTCAGTTTCATTGCATACATCTCAGTGATGTTTCTTCCTCTTTTCCATCTTGAACTTTATCCAGAATATTGACGTTTTACTCAGTTTTCAGAATCAAGTTGAAACTCCTTTTTTGTATCTGTATACATCTTACACCTCGTGTCTCATTCCAGTCTTATATTGTAGTTAATTAATTAATATATTTGTTCATTGAAGAGCAGAAGCCTCATAATTCTGTTGACATAGTAGGCCCTCATTAATTAAAATAATAATAATAATGAATTACATGGATAATTTCATCCCATTCTAATGGTTCCAATGAGGAGAGGAAGTAGAAAGAGAGCAAATGTTGTCACTTCCCCTTGTAGTTTTCCAGTGTTTCTGGTTCTCAGTTAAGCACTTGTAGCTTACTAACCAGGCACAGCTGTAACTACATCAAGGTGGCACAGGTTGAGGAGAAACTGACTTTAGTGAAATAGAGGCTACTTCATTTAACAAGTAAATAAATTTTTTAAAAGAAATGAAAGCTCATACTCAAAACCCACTGAAGCCAGCCCCAGCCCTGGCTCATCTCTCGGTAAGCCCCTGTCCATGCTTGGCACGGTGGCACAGGTTGGTGACCTGTCATTTGTACTTCTGCGAATCTTCCCTCCCCAGGGAGAGGCAGATTGTGGTTGTGCCTGAGTCAGGGGAATGCCTGAGTCCACTGTGTTCCCGTTTTCATTTTGAAGGAAATGGGAGAAATGAGGCCAGTGGTTTGATAAATTACATAAAAAATACTCCCTTCATGCTAATGGAGTGTGAAGAAGCTGATGTACTGAAGATGATCTATAATATTTCATATTTCTCTGAGGAGAAAAATGATAAACTTGATGATGTGTGATTTATTCACGTTTCTTCAGATGAGGAAAAAAATCCTCAAGTCAACTGCCTGTTCCTCACTTCCAGAGCTGGCATGTGGGTTTTACACTGGGACTGGAGGCTGGGCTTGTTTAGAGAAATGCCTGGAGAGACTTTGATTAACCACTAGACCTTTGGCAGTTGGTTGGGAGGGGTAATTACACCAGCATTGCTGCTGCGTTGTTATCATCGCTGGTTTATGGCTCTACAGGTGACAAATGTGTTAATTATCACATCTCTTATCTAGGACCCTCTTGGCTAACCCCTCCCTTCATGGTGTTAGCTCTTAGTCCTTCCCTGCAGCTCAGCCATGGACAGCAGTAACTTCCCCAATCATAGAACTATGCTTTGGAAGCCGTGCTGAGAGGGACATGGTTATCAGCCCTGCTGTGTGCAGACTCCGACCACAGGGGATCTGGTTAATTCCCTTTCCTCTTCCTTCTGCCCATCACCGTGTGGGTCAAGTGCTGCTCAGAGCCAGGAGCTCTGCTTCCTCCTTTAATAGCTGAAAATGGCACCCCTAACGGGGCCACTTCACTCTGAATAGCCCCTGGAGGAGGCTAGAGACCGGCTGTCTTAGGCAAAGAGATTGAGCAGGTAAAGTTGTCCTTTTTCTTTTCTATTTTGTTCTTTGCTTTTTCTTTTTTCTTTCTCTGCCTTTTCTTCTTTTTCTCACTTTTTGCTGCTCCTTGCTATGCAGACTGTGACCCACAGTAGAACAACTGTTCATGACCCCACTTGGCCATTTCCTTCCTGGACTCTCCCCCTTCTCCTAATCATAGTTTACTTGTTATGTCCGTTTTCACAAGAATTCTGTGGATGTATTTCCACATTTTACTTCCGTGATTAGGTATATAGAAATCTCAAGGGGAGAGGTCTTCCAATTCTTGGTGTTCTTTTTTTTCCAAATTCAGGCAGAATAAGCCAATTGGATGATTCCCTGAGAAATGACTGTCCTACCTCTGTCCTTTACTGAGTCTGAAACTACATTTAGTTCTTTGAAATCTCCTGTGATTCCTCTTATACATACCATACTAACGGTTTCAGGAAAATAGATTTTATTGTATAAATAGGTTTCAGGTTATTCTAGTGGTTTAGAAATTTATTAAAGACATCTTGGAATGTGATTTGTAGGAGTCTCTTAATTCCCATTCCATGGAATTCTGCTAGAGAGTTTGTCTTCACTTCCTAACCGCTTTAAATGAAGATAATTACTAAAACAAACGTAAACAATTCTATCTTTAAAAACTTTCTTAAAAGAAAAAACGAATCCGTACACACACATAAACCAGTTTGGCTTGTTTTCTAGCAGAGCAAACATGTTTTTCTTATCCATCCTGGGTTCATTTCTGAGGTCTCTCTTACAAAAGACTATTAATAAGAGAAAAAGGTAACAATTTTACTTGATGAGTTTTCATGTGACAAAAGAGTCTTAATAAGGAAATATAGTCCTGAAGTAGCAGTTAAATGTGTGTCTTTATGCCAGGTTCGGTTAAGAGTGGACAATCATGAGGAATGTGATAGGACAATGAGGGTGTGATCTAATGACAATAAACTAGCCAAGAGTTCGCAAGCCATGTTCAGATTTTTGTCCATGATCTGTTCTTGTGAAACATAAAAATACTTCTTTCCTCCTGGTACAGAGAGGGCAGCTGTCACATAAGGAATTTATAACTTACTTTAGTGTAAGTTGAAAGAATCCTTCCTAGGTTTCAAGACTCACTTTAGGGAGGGCAAGGCCACCGAGACTTTCCTGCCTCCGTGGTTTTTCAGTCTGTCAAAATGCTATTATAGGGGGAACATGTCCAAACGTCCATCAGTTTCTCTGCAGATAGTTCACCCTTAGAATCTGAATACCTAATTTCACGTATCAGATGTTACTTGAGTGGTCTAACTGCTCTATCTCTTAATTTCCCATCAGTAAAGAATGGTGGTTTTAATGCTAAAGAAGGGAAGTGTAAGTACCGTGTTTACATCAAGTGCTGTCTAGCATTGTATTTAACTTACTATTCTAAGAGTAGTATTGTGAAAGTCTTCCATTTTGCTAATATTTTTCTCAGTTGCTTTCTTTGTAGGATGAATCTCCTGTGATTATTTATAGTCAAGTCATTTTTAGGATTTCACATGACAGGAAATATCCCACAGAAGAGTATTAGAGAACCACTATCCGCTGCTTCTGCACCCTGCTGACCGGCACATCTTGAGATCCCTGACAAGTTTAACTATAGTTGCATGAAGTATTCTCACGAATAAACCTTGGGACAGTAGAGTTTTCTTCTAACTGTTCCCTAACCAATATAGATTGAGGCCAAAGGAAGCTTCATAAGCCAGCCTATAATTTAGTAATACCATATCATAACATCTGAAAGAACTGAAATTTACAAACAAACGTTTAATAGAACATAGAACTCAGTAAAAGGACTTGATGAGCACATATACAGTGCAGTTTTGCTAACAGAGGTGGGTCCTAGAGGGAGATGCACACCAGTGAAATGTTCTTCCAGAGGCCTATGAATTGGTACTTCAACAATTCATTTTCATCTTTTATACATACTGGAGTTCTATCAGTTCTTCATTCAACAATTTTACATTGAAAGTCACCAGATCTTTTGCTGTGGAGTATATTAAAGTGAGTATCATTATGATGCCTGGCCTGAAGAAGAAAAGGAGTTGATTATGTAACTATAAAGAGATAAGTAACCAGAAGATGTGGCAGGTAATACGCAGAGTGGCCACAGCGAAGGCAGATGCCATGGCCGTAAGACACAGCCTGCGCATAAGCTGGGGAAGGCTTCTTAGGAGTTCCCATACCCAGAGGAGAATTTCTGTTTCTTCCATTTTTCGTGGAACTGGGGTGCTGCATCTTTTGCCCTCCGAGTTAGTTTTTATTCATTGTAGTCTCCCACTAGAATTGAAGAACATGAACATTTGGTCATGTTCTTGCTTGTGTTCCCAGTTTTGAGAACTTGATCTATCTCCTTCTTTATGAATATGTATTTTTGAATGAATAAGTAAACACATGATCAAGGACTCTTAACATGAAATTCTTGTCCTCTAGACTAGACAGGGCTTTGATGTATTTGAAAGCAAGAGGCTTGATCAGATCTCTTTTTTTAATCCAAAGGCCCCCTAAAAGAAAAAAAGAAGGAATTCCCTCATAAACTAGTGGCTACAGAAAAGCAGTACTCAGACTTCTGACTCGTTAGTCTCCCATAGGTTAGAATTATGCCTGTAAGGAGACTGGGAGAATCCCTTTTTTTACAGTTACAAGTTTCTTTCTTGTGGTTGACCTTGAACCTTCTAAACATTTCATTCCATGGTTCCTTTCATTTAAGCCTATATATTGACATAATTTATACTCATAACAAAACTATTAATTATGATTCATAACAAAAGTCAAATTTTCTAGCAGATGTGACTATTGGATGCTTTTAGAATACTTGCTGTTTAATACTTTGCATTATAGTTATTTATGCATATCATCCCCCTGCCTCATAATTTAAACTTCTTGAAGTAATGTTTTATGTATTTGTATCTTTATTACCTAAAAAAAGGTAGCACTTCATAGACTCTTTGCAAATATACTGTGGGAATTAACTTGTAGCACCCTTGGCATCTCTCTTATCCATCAGGGATGGCAGATAATTTGAGCTGTCAAAACCACCAGTATGAGTTTGTACACAGATGACATTAAACAATTTTTTTTTTCTGACAGTAATTAAGAATCAGGTCATGGCCTTTTTGAAGCCTTTTGAATCCTTTTGTGGTGTTTGAGGCCACTCTGTTACTGTTGTGGTGGCAGGAGGACATGCATTACATTCACCTAGAAGTTAAGGAAATTGTTTTATTACAGCTTACAAAAAAAAGCTTACATTGGCCCATGTTGATGCTATATATCATTAAAAATCAGTCATGAGGCCATTTCTTTTCAGTGTACTTTTAGAGTTTATATTATGATAAGCTTTAAGTGTCAGTAATCTAGACTAAAATTAAGTACGTTGGAACTGAGTCTTTCTGTATGCTGAGCTGAAGAACAAGAGTTGATTGATGTGTGACAGACACCTGCATGGGTCTTCCAGCATGTCAGCCCTAGCACAGAGCACTGCCGACACAGACTGCCTGCCAACTGGGAACAGTGTGGGGTCGAGGCAGCCAAGAATTAGTTTAAACACTGAGATTTTATAGTTTAAAAAACTCTGCTTTGAGAAATGACTTCCAAAAACATTATGGCCCGTTTTGAAGGAGATAATTACAGAAGTATTTTAGTACATATTGAGGCCCACCTATCAGAATGAGATTTTGACACTGACGGTGGCAAATGGTAGCTTTTCCTTGGCTTGATCTTTATCTTCTTTGGAGTAGAATGCATCACCTATTCAGCTATAATACGTGGTAAGAAATTTTAGGAGGCTTTAGTATGATCTCCAAAAAAAAAAAAAAACCCTAAAAAAATTTTCCTTCTTTCAAAAGCCGAGAAACTTTAGTCAGTTGAGTACGGGACTCCCTTTTCTGCAGGTTTCCCCGTGATGCCACTCAAGTGGCTGTTGTCCGTGGTTGGCTTTAAAAAAGAAAGTTCCAAGGGCTTGATAAGGTCTTTTTCCTGCTTATGATAAGGTCTTGTTGGAGTGTGATTAGGATGTTAGTAGTTGTTACATTTTGGGCATCTTGTTTAATCTGTTATTTATTAATATGCCTAACCTAAAAGATAATTTGTCCAGGTATTGCCTACCTATGTGTAATAGTAATAATAATGCTGCTAACACACCATTCTCAATATGTATAACTTTCATAATTTACTCACTCTCAGAGCAATTTTATGAGGTAGGTAATTTTATTATTTCTATTCTCTAGATAAGGAAATGGAGGCAGCAGGGGTTAACCAACTTGCCCAAAGTCTGACAGCTAATAAGCAATAGAGTAGGATTCAACCTTCAATTCTGACTCTGAAAGCCATGTTTTTCTTTTTTTTTGAAAGCCATATTCTTAACCATAATTCTGTGCACTGCCTTTTCAAATCTAATTGCAGTTTCTCAATAAGCCTAGTGCATTAGTTGCAGGTAACAAGGAAGGTATGCCAAAGAGTTTTAGAATTGTGTGAACTTAAAAAGCCATTGTGTTATTCAATAAATATGAGCTAATAATTTTAATTAAATAATTAGAAAAAAGAATTACATGGAATTGTGAATATAACCAGTGACTCTGAACAGGTTCTTACATCTCCTCACAAAAATTTTCTGATTTTACCATGATAGTCATATTGTAAAGATACTTATGATGGTATTTAGGATAAATTTAAAAGCACATTGATCATTTTCTGCTTGATATCATATATAGAAATACATGTATGTGTATGTGTGTGTGTATATATATATATGTTTCTATTTCCCTATATAAACATATGCATGTGCATATACATACATATTTTAGATTATATAAAATACACTAAGAATTACATATTAAATGATTTGTGCTGGCATATAGTTGAGATACCTGATATTTTTACGAGACTTGTCTTCTAGGTGCATACAGACTGGATCATATAGCCTGGATTATGCATATAGATAATATTTTCCTCTGCAGTTAGGAGTCCAGGCCATCTTGTGAAAAATTAGCCTCAAATTTTCTATGAGGGAGTCTTTGTCACAGAAGCTACTATTTTTGTCATTAAAAGCACCTGAACACATTACTCAAGTTAATAATTTCTTAAGCTGCATAACTTTCTAGGTCTTTTCTCTTGGTATTAGATGTGTCACTATCAGAATGCACAGTAATAAGAGGAAGAGTACAGATTTTCAGGACTACTCAATGGTCTTTATTTTGGAATCACACTAGAAAACCAAGTTGCTAGTGCATATGGTAGATAACTGAAGGACATCTTTATAATACAGTAAATAGCAGCCCTATTTGGCCGTCATTGTTTCTGCCAGAATGACTTCTCAATTTATCCAGGAAAGTGAGGCCTGAAGTATATTTTTAATGATGCTAAAACAATCCAAATTCTTAAAAAAACAAATCATATTAAAGCCCTGAGAATTAATTAAAAGGAGATAAACTTTGTTCATTGGTATTGATAATAGCACTTGCTCAATGCTTCTATGTGGAGAGGAACGTTTGCCAGCCCAGGTGGCACCTACCCCTTTAATGAAACATATACACATTTGTTTTTTTGAAGTGTTGGATTTTATGAATCCATAGTTCCCGCTTTGGGTAAGATCCTGGTTTGAAACACCAGGTTCTTCTAGAGGAGAGGGCCTCAGAGAAAGAAGAGCTGGGGACCTGGGAAGAGGCAGGAGGCTATGGAAGTTGACAGTGGTCTGTGACTTCTGTGACTCGAGGGGAGGGGTAGATAAAAGTGGATGAGATTTACCAAGGGTGTGGTGACATGCATCAGTAACCCTAGCAACTCAGGAGGCCTAGACAGGAAGATTATAAACTTAAGGCAAATCTGAGCAATTTAGTGAGACCTTTTCTCAAAATAGAAGTTTAAAAAGGGGTGGGAATGTAGCTCAGTGGTAGAGCACTTGCTGAACAAGGGCTCAGTCCTCAGTATCCTGCCAAACAAGTGAGATTCACAGAAACGGTATTCACAGAAAGAGACTTTCTGTGTGAGTAGTCACAGAAAGAGACTTAGGATGGCATGTTAAGAAACAAATGGAATAATGCTCTCAGTCAGTGGAAATTGGGTTATCTATGAGTGCATCTGAATCAGCAGCAGATGACAACTTGAAAAAAGAACCGTCATGTTCAGTGAATATATATGTACATGTCATAACTTTGGAGAATGGTGAAGGTGGTGTCATGCATCCTTTTTAGTTTTCTTGAGACCTTGGTGTAAGAGTTCCTGTCTCCACTGTATGCCAGCCAGTGGACAAAAATGAGTGTTCTGTTTCCCCATTAACTCTTCATTTAAAAGTTTGATAAGGATTTCTCTGTCTATAGTAGAAGAAAGGTATCCATAGGAAACTTTGAGGAAGCCAAAGTATCCCAGAAAATGTAGGAATTGGGCCAAGAACTAGCAGAATTGCTCAGCATTACTTACCACTTGATGAAATGAAAGAACATCTAACAACAGGTTCCAAAGATGATGTCAGTGTCACAAGAGGAGAGCTGGCTGCACAGACATATCCCTCACTTCTGAGAAGGGTATGCCTCTAAATGACCCTATCAGTCATAATTAGATGATAATAAAGTGAGATGCTGTAAATCAAAAACTGAAGAGTGACATCCAATGGCCAAGTCTTGATAAATATGAATTGGAGAAAGGAGACAGAAACACCAGAATACAGCAGGGACTGTAGATTTTTGCCACCCACAGCCAGACTCCCTGTCATGGGAGAGAACCTTGGTCAGGCAATAGTTTGATTGTTGATTGCTTTAAAAAGGAAGGATTATTATGCAGGAATGAAGTTAAAGTAAGTTCTCTTTCCATGATGCCTGACTTATGACTAAGAAAGACAGCCAAGTACATATTTCATGAGTAGCAGTCATTCTGGTGCTATTTGGTGCGTTACCGAAGACCTGGAGCCAGACTGATGCCTGAGTTACCGTTTGGAGGATAAAATACACTGTAGTTGTGTGAAAGGTATAGGCACTGTTCTTGTTGCCTGAATCTCAGCTCGGCCTGCCGCCGCCTCCCTCCCTCCCTCCCTCCCTCCCTTCCGCACTCCCTTCCTTCTTCCTTCCCTTCCTTTTTTCCATAGGTTCTGGGGATTGAACCCAGGGCCATCACTGAACTACACCCATACATACATACAATCTGTGAGTCAGTGTCTTGCTAAATTACTCAGGACGGCTTCAAAATTATGGTCCTCCTTCCTTAACCTCTCAGTGCTGGGATTATAGGGGGATGCCCTTTGTCTTTCATGAATCTAGTTTCTTTGTCTTGAGCTGGGAAATGGTAAGTGAGATAATATATGTAAGGTGTCCAGCACTTAACAGTTGTTCAGTTTTTCTACTCAGCATCCCCAGAGCTTCTTTTATTCATTCTTTGATTTGTGGGGAGAGTGATATGGTCTGGCTGAGGCTTGAGCGTGTCCCCAAGGGTTCATGTGTTGAAGGCTTGGTTCTCATGTGATGATGTTGGAAGGCAGCGGGCCTGTAGGAGGTGTGGCCCAGTCGGGAGTGTTTAGCTCACTAAGGGCACTGCCCTCAAAAGCAGTTAAGGCAGCTCTCTGCAGGACCCTTGGTTCCTGCTCTCTAGGGGGTGTTATAAAAGGAGCAAGCCTGGCCCCACCTTTTCATTCCTGTTGCCATATGATCTGCGGCTACTTCTACTCCCCTACAGTCCTGCACATCCTTAAGTCCTCACCAAGGGCCCAGTCAGTAAGGCTGCCTGATCTTACATTTTC
The DNA here is from genome assembly GCA_004027595.1 of Dinomys branickii. Lineage (NCBI taxonomy): Eukaryota > Metazoa > Chordata > Mammalia > Rodentia > Dinomyidae > Dinomys > Dinomys branickii. The sequence continues at coordinate 115,875 of PVLD010000606.1, read as the reverse complement.
AGCTTCCTTCCCAAAACCTCTTTTTTATTTTTTTCTTTTCTGGTAAAGTAGCTTACCTTGTGTATTTTATCATAATGCAAAACAGACTAATACAGAGGAAGAGCTTCTGAATGTACATCACCTGAGCTGTCAGCTTAATGTTTTGAAGTTGCCTTGTGCTGTCCCTGTAGTGAAGCTTCTTTTCATTGCTGGTGTGTCCTAGCAGGAAGAGATGACTGAGCCCTCATGCAGTGCTGCCCGTGGTTTGGGATGGAGCATGGCAAAGATGGGTCATAGTAGGAATGTCTAATGATATGTTAATGTCCTTCAGAACATTTACATAGTAACATTTCGTCCACACTTGAGCACAAGAGACTATAGAGCAAAATGTTATCTTTCAAATAAAAACCACAAATAAAAGAAACGTTGCTCTTCAAGTTTGATGCCTTTGTTCTGTTCTCATTTTTCCTTTCCACTTTCTCAAATACTTGGAGCTTTTGCCAAAGGTATGGTAGTATGTTGATTGGCATTCAATCACATATAAACCTTTGCTAGCCAATGCCTTGTAGACTTGACTTTGCCAAGGTAGATGTTTGAGTATAACAAGAAACATGATATATGAAGGAGTAAAGTGGGGGTGCTTTTGTTTTCTTGCAAATATGATAATTAGTATAAAACTGTTTTTTCCCTGCCAGTTGGCTCATCTCATCTCCTAGCAGCTGTTTAAAATTCCTTAATTGTCTAATGCTTACTCAGCTATCATTTCACAAATTTCCTCACTGCTGCGTTTTTGTTGAACTAAATTCTGATGGTGGTGGGTGTTACTCTTATTTTAGGTGTGCTGAGCTGAGTTCTAGTTATCCTCTTTCAGTAATAGGGTTAGCTATCATATACAGTATGTGATTGTGAAGTGACAGCTCCCCAAATGCCACTGGAGTTGATTACCATAGACATGGGCATCTGGTGGACCCTTAAAATGGCAGTTGTATTACTCTTCTTCTTACTGATGCTTGAATTCTGTTCAACATATCCCTTTTCATGATTTTTTAAATAAAATGCAGCAGTTTTCTGTGAGTTATGCTACATAAGGCTGTGTAACTTTATTGCTTATAATTTTGTTCAGAGTGAGGCAAATGAGAACTTCAGCCATAATGTTTCATTCATGTGTCATTAATCATTTCAAACTTTGTTCACCTTTTCATGCTTCCTGCTGAAACACTTTAAATTTTACCAGTTTTTTTCTGGAAAATAATGTGGGCCATACTGCATATACCCCTGCGATTAGATATTCTGCTCTTTCCTGAAGCTCCATGCTGTGTGTTCCCCAAGTACTGGGTTTAGATACAATATTGTTGAACATACTCAATTCAGTTTCAGATCTTATACTGATTGGTAGCAGTGACCATGTTACATTACATATGATGCTTGCGTAATGTGATACACCGCTATCTTAATGATGATAAAGCTGATAATACAAGTCTATATTTCTGCTTATATGTCAATTATGAAACTCCTTTCATATCTTATTTCATAGTTATACATTACAGGAATATGCCCTGTATACTTTATATAGTCTTGCTGTCAGTTTTTCTTGATTTATTGTACTTTCATAAGGTGATGGACAGAATTATTCAAACTTTTATGCTGTATATACTCTTGTCCCCATGTCTCTAAATGCAAAAGGTAATTTATAATCATTCTAGTTGTCCTAATTTAATTTTACATAGTTTTTTTCATGTAAAAAATAAGAGAAATGGTCCCGTAATCCCAAGTACTCAGGAGAATGAGTCAGGACTGCAAGTTTTGTCCTAACCTGAATAGCTTAGCAAAATATCATCTCAAAATAAAAAAAATAAGGAGTGTGGATATAGCTTGGTCAGTGAGAAAGCTCATGGGTTCGATCTCCAGTGCCATAAAGAAAACAAAGTGGTTGTTGTGTTCAGATGCCTGTTTTTAACTCTAGCTCCTTACTTTAACTCTTTCTAATTTTGGATAAGTGATTTAATTTTACCTGGTTTCAGTTACTCTCATTATATAAATGGGGTCAGTAACACCTTAGTCAAAGTGATCTTGAAAAGATTAACCGAATTCATGGAGATATTCCCAGTCATGCAACTTATAATAGGTGCTTAAACGTGTCCTGTACCTTCCTGTACTTCCCATAAGAAGACAATTTCTTTTACTTATTGATTAGATCTCTGCCATTGAAGGGGAAAAATCCCAATCTTTCATAAATTTTCTTAGTATATGCATAAATTTAGTATGGGCCTTCTAATTCTGACCAAAAGAATACTGATTTTGAGTTTGTGATTATAAATTTGTACAATGAAATGATTGTTTTATGGTATTCTTCTTCTGGTCACTTAGTACTCATGATATATCTTGGTCAAACAAAGTCTACATACAGCACTAATTTGCTGATAGCAGAGCTCTACTACCTGAACACAGATGTAGAAAGTGAGAAGCTGAGAGGAGAGCATGGCACTAAATAAGAGAGTAGGATAACAGCCGCCACATCATTAGGCACACTAAGGTCAACCTGAGGTGATAAGGGGGCTGCAGCGCCGATTACCTTTAGCATGTTTAAACTCTCGCTTCTCACTTGTCAGTGAAAGGGAAAAGTCCTTATCGGTCTGAACATGTCACATTGAGATGTGTGAAAAGCTGAAGGCATAACGGAACTCTGAAGACATCACCTACACTGAGACTGCTGATGTTTCAAATGGAAGGTGGGCAGATGGAATTCTATTTCAGGGAGCAAATGGGCATGGAAGAGGAATCAGAATGACACAGGGAGGCTTCTTGCATTCGTTATCATCTGTGTGAGTTGGAGCTCAGGGGCAAAAGGCAGACAAGACTTGAAGGCTGGAAAAACAACCATTACATAGATATTAGCAACAATCAGAGAAAGCCAGTATGTGCAGAGAGAGGAGAGGAGAAAGCCCAATGGTGAGAATGTAATCAGCCCAGAGGGATCCTTTCTGTCTGTAGTTGTAATCATAGGTGGCATTCTCCTACCTTTGTCTTTCATCTGGACCAATGATGAATACATCAAGAACTGCTCTTGTAATGCCAGATCTTTGGTCCTTGAACTCTAAAGGGAGACTTCCATGACAGGGTAAAAAAAATCCTACAGAATCCTGAGTCTTTCTTGGTTTCTTATTATCCATAAATATGTGCCTACATTTTACAATAGGGAGAAGGAAATTGCTTTTGAAGACACTAGTAAGAAATTATTATGAGTCAGTGAAGCAAAAATGCAAATAAATTTTTATCTTAAGCATGGATAGTACTGAGTGAGCCCTTGTTGCATAGTACAGAATACGTGATGTATTGTATTAAATGCCACCCCTGATTTCCAAATGAGAACTTCATTTTACAGGTAAAAAATCCTGAAGTTTAGAGAGGTAGAGTAACTCACTCAAATGCATACAGCAGCAGACCTGAGATTCAAGGAGAAGCCATCTGATTTCAGAGCCTAAATGTAGGGCTTTTTAGAAGAATGGTTACTTTTTGCAGCAAGACAAAAATGCGAACACCAGGAAAAAGATTGTGAAGAAATGTTAATCCCATAGAGGGCACTACATAGATTAAACTCAAATGCAATATAAATTTTAACATGATAAAGTAGGTATGTGTCTCCTGCTGACTGTTTCAGATAGATTTGCCTGTGGGGCAGGAGGTGCAGTGATTCTTCCAACCTGCTGTCCAGGTCATTTAAATCTTAGACCCAATCTAAAATTTAATAATCTTTTTCTCCTGTGTATTATGATTTCTCTTTTCTCTGTGAAGAACATTGTTCAGCATAATTCACTCATTGTTTTTTAGGATTCCTCATTTCTGTATTTAATATTCAAAATATTTTCTTCTCCTTTGTCTTTGATTTACCAAAATATGTGATTGTCCCCTGAACAGATGATAAGGAGCCCATCTATTAAATGTGATAAGTGTCTGGTAAAACTATAATTTGAGTGAATATAAGCCTGATATTCTGATCGGAAGACCACCTACTTTGTCTCCCTTTTCTCTCTCCACTTTCAGTGCCTTCCAGTAACCATGAGCTGCATGACAATAGGGGTATTATAGGACTTCTAGGGAGGGGCCAGGAGGAGACAGTAGAACGTGCTTCCTCCCAGACCTTGCTGAAACTTCGCAGAGTTCATGTCTGCCGTCTCTCACGTCCCAAGGAGTAAGGGTTTCAAGTTTGAAGATAAAAGTAACTACCCTCAGTGGGAGAATCCAGATCTCTTTTCACCCCAAAGATAATGTAGGGTAACTTATGGATCCTGAAGCTAAATGCCGAATGGAATTAAATATCTCTGTTGTGTCTTGCCTTAAAAGAGAGCTGCTAAATTCTAGTAAGGGTTGAGAGCTATTTGTACTTTTTTTTTAATTCTTTCCCATATTATGGACTAGACATCATGTCAGGCAGTGCAGAAATTGTCTCGGGGGCTGGGGTGGATTCACATTTCAAAAATACTTAAATTCTCTAGCATGTCCTTTGACCTGGGTTTTCAATACTGCTGCCTTTTCTTGAAATCATCTCTTAGGTATGACTCTGGATAACGACAGGAGAAAACTAAGGTGATTTTTTCCCCAAAATACTCAATTGAGAATTAATTATTAAATGAGAAAAGTTTGGTTAATTAATATGAGTGCTAAGGATTAAGAAAAACAAATAGATCATAAATTACGTCTCACTGTATGAAGGTAATGTGAGGCCTTTCATGAAATGACACCTACCCCTGAAAATCAGATTCCTTTTCAAAACGAAAACCCAAATCAGAATCGAGGTAAGTCTTTTGACATGAATAGTAAATCTACTCTGTCTGGTAGAAGAAAGTGGGATAGCTTTTAAATTCTTTTCTTTGACCTGTGGTGACATATTCCAAAGACTTTGAGTTCCAAGAAAGCTTCATTTTCTAATTGCTTTCTTATTTTCCATTTCAATGCAAAAATACTGTCTGGGCAATCAGTTTCAGAAGTCTGTCCAGAAAAGGAAGTGTTGATTTGTCTGCCCTTGAACTACTGCAAAGTGTGTAGGCGCCTGCTGGTGTGACTACTCAGCAATAAGGAAATACCTGTTCTCTTTATCTGGGGAAGAGGAGCTCCTGGATTGGATTAAAGGAGGTTGGTGTGCCCTTACGATAAACAGATATTAAAAATGATGAAATTATGGCAGCAGGAATTAATACTCTGTTTCATCACAGCAGTTTTGCTCCCTTTTTTTTTTTTTTTTTGTCTGCAGGAGGAAGATGTGGAGTGAGAGAAGAACACTGATCTGTTTGGGGAAAAAGTATCACAGCCTATTAGTTAGAAGCAATGAAATTGAGTCAGCTTCAGGGACTCCATTAAGTGTGTGGTGTTTAGGCAGACTGTGTCCCTAGATGAAGTGTGCTGCGGAGGAGGGTGGTGCACAGTGAAATAATTGGGCTTGGGAAATCAACTGTGCTTCAGCACGGCTCTTGGTGGGTGTGAGGAGGGAGATACTCACCGGCCCCTTCTTTTGGCATAAAAGTTACACTGAATAAAATAGAAGGAAATATTTTACTGAGTAGATGGACTGTCACTATATTTTAAATAATGAAAACAATGGATATAATTAAATTTTGTGTGAAACAGTTAAGATTCAGATCATATTACCTTGGAATATCTCAAGCTATGCTATTTTCAAGGCACCTGATACCTGATTGCAGCAGTTAGGATAAAAATCATTTGTATTTGTTTAGTAACGACAGTGTCTCTAGGGACATATATTAAGGTATTGATGTACCTGGAATTGGGTTCTTAAATAAAACATTATTCTCCTGTATTTATTTTCATTTTAAAAGAATTAGTTGAAATTGGACTGAACTAGAGTGATTTTTCCCATTAAGATTTACTGATAGGCAAATTTTTGTGGGCAGTGGTTAGGGCTAGACTCAGTAGTTCAGGTACTGTTAATGTTCGGCTTACTGTATATCTTTTAAGGTCAGAAAGGTACAGTGCTATCAAATTCAAGGCTTTTATAGTTATTGTTGTACTCTCTTTAGAAAAAGATTTAATACTCTCTTAAGAAAAGAAGATTCAAGAAGTTATTGTCATTGTGTTGTTATTGTTGCTATTGTTGTGGGGACTGACCCCCAGGGTATATGCACTGAGTTATATTCCAGCTTTTTTTCTGAAAACTTTCAGGAATTTTTGGATAATTCTCACTAAGTTTCCCATTCTGGTCTCAAACTTGGATCCTCCGCCTCTCAGAGTGCTGGACCCACCATGCCCTGCTTAGAGGTTATCTTCTTTATATTTGGCATATGTAGCAATATGGATAATATTAAGAATAGAGAGAAATAACATCATAAATGCTAATTAAAACTTTTTCATGTGCCAGGCGTTTAGCTTGCTAGGCACTTTATGTTTGTGAAAACACACATGTACTTATACACATTTCTTAACATATGAAAAAATCCCTTTGAGGGATCTGAAATTGTGCTCGTTCCTGCCTTTGCCATCTGCTTGTTGTGTTTGCTGTCTTGTTTGAACATCATCAATTTTCTCAGAAAAGCAAGGAAAGTACGAAAATAATTGCTGAGGTTGGGTGGTTGACACACACACATATACTCACATAATACTGTACTCAAAAAATCTACTTCTGAAGTCATTGTATAAATGCTAATTGAGTATTTTTGTATTTGAATACACAGTATATCCATATACATGCACCAGATTTTAAAACATCAATTCTTGTCCCTTGTTTCAGTTTCCATGTCCCTGACCATTTATACTAATTGTTGCAAGATGGTGATACCCACATTTTGTAATCTAACAGAACAGTGTTAGAAATTGAACAAATATAATGTTTCTTCTGTTTCATATTTTCAAAATTTATAAATGTACATTCCTAGATATCTTTAGAAGAAAACTGTGTTCCTTATTCTAAACCAGAGCCTTCCCTGTTGGATTACCAGGTTGCTAATATCAGATTGCTTGCCTAGATGTTATAGTGTAACTACAGGGCTGCAGGGACATGGTTTCTTCCCTGACGGAGCTCATTTTTCTTAGAAAGTCGTGTAACACAAGTGAATTAAGTAATGGAGTCAACTTTTAATATAAGTCATTTTGCATTATTCCTTCCTTGGCAGAGACACATAAACAGAGAAGCAGAGATAGAGTGTGTTTGTGTGAAAGAGAGAAATAATTGCTGAAAAGTAACAGACTACTCTGTTGCTCAATAAGAGGCCCTATGTAATATTGAAGAAAATCTTAAGTTTAAAGATTTTAAATCCCAAAGCATTCCTATTAGTTAATTGTTTCTCTCCCTCTGAATTGGGTGCTCTTGAACGTTAGCAACCTTCTAGTCACCATTTCAACTCAAAGGCCTATCATAATCACCTAATAATCAACGAATGCTGCACTGATAGGTGAGACTTTCCTGATCTTAGAGACTAAATGCAATCTTTGTACTCTAAGGGAATGAAAGATCCACCTATAAAAGCCATAGTAATCTTGTTCCTATATTCTGTTACCTGTGTATTTAGTTATTTTAGGTATTCTGAACTTCTAGAGAACAAGATTAACGTTTAAATTTTTTTAATTTTAATTTGACCTATAGCAAGTAAGGAAGATTGAGTCTGATGATTGTGTTCATCCCTTTGGTTTTACCACTGAATTTGTAGTAGGTAAACAAAAATATGTACAGCATTTTGGTTTTGCTTTATTTCAACAAGCCACAGATTTCTTTTATAGTCCTAGTTATGTTCGTGATTCTAACACTACACTGTCTTACCAACTGCTAGAATGTAAGGCGCATGAGGTCAGGTAAGCTATCTGTGTGGTGTGCTTATAATTCCTAGTTCTAGCATGAGCTTGTCATGTAGTAGGGACCCAATAAATGTTTGTTGAAAAGAGGAGCAATTAATGTAAAAAATTTACATAGAGATCCAATTCCAGCTTCTCGATATTTAGAATAGACATGTATAACCCCACCTAGTGGTAAAACCAGGTACCTTCTGAAATCCACCCTGAACAATCACAATCAGTAAGTTTGTTGAACATCTTTTGGTCCTAGATAGGAGAGAAAGAGATGAATAAATTCTGTTCCAGTCCTTTTCATCAAAAGATCATCATCATGAGTTGATGAACAAGACAGACACATACAAAAATGAATATAGTGTACCCTTTAATATCACATAATAGTTCTTGCTTCCTACCCCGTAAGATTTCATGCTGGCTAAAAAGGCAGCAGCTGTCAGGATGCTATAGGACAGTGATGGCAAACCTTTCTGCCCAGACTGCAACCCAGCACTCACTTATTTATCACAAAGTGCTAACACTGCCCATATGGGCACTGTCATCTGCTAGGCTGTGGGGGCGACTTGGCTTGTGAGCTGACAGAGAGGGCCCTGCACGTCTTCTGGGGCACACATGCCACAGATTCACCCCACTGCTGTCGGAGGTAATAAGAGGTGTGATGCAAAATGTGGGCCAGGATAGCAGTATATGTAATGGTGAGTGAACTCAACTTCAAACAGCAGCAATTAAATCCAGTACCAGAAACATTCATGGAACATTAGTTTTATGATGAACACTATTCTCATTTAATCCCTTTTACAATCCCATCAGACTATTATTGTCTTCTTTTGGCCATGTAGGAACCCAAGGGTAGGTAGGTCAAGTAATTTATGGCCACAGGGCTAACAAGTAGTGTTGTTTTAAACTCAGGCCTTTGACTGGTCCTCTTGATCATTACAGAGAAATATATACATATAATTTTGGATGATATGAAGAAGAAAACTTAATTTCTGCCAGCTATATCAGAGAATACCCCTTGGAGGAAGTAGCACTTAAATTGGGCCTTAACGAATGTATCTTGAGCTGAGTGTGTGTTAGAGTCAGAATTTGAGTATTAGATTCAGAATAATAAAATGTAAAAGCCATCTGTTTCAAGCCCCTAATTTGCATTGCAGAGAACTGGGGCCTGTGAGGGTAAGTGACGTGCTGTAGGACATATGGCTAATTACTGGCGCTAGAGCTGTTCGTCTGACTCCACGAGCCAGCGTTACTTCTCCCCTCGTGCACACTAGATCATGTCCAGTCTGGTTTCTCTTGGCCACTTCTTAATATGATTTCCTAGAAGATTTTATACCTTGAAAATGGAGACCTTTTTGTATGTCTGTGTATGATGATAATTTTAAGCCAGGAAAGATTCAGGATAGGCATGGAGGAGTGGGGTATCAGAAATTTATAGACATGTGGAGATTTATACCTTTCTATCTTTTTTTTTCTAGTATTTTTGTTATGTTGCCTCTGTTTCCTCTGATAAGTATAGATGAAAATTGAAAAGATACCAGTAAAACTCAAAAAGAAAAAAAATGACTTAACATTCTATAAAGTCTATGGCCACTTCACATTAGATTTATCACTAAATAACCTGAGATATGTCTACTTCCCAGTAAAATTAGCCCAATCCTTTCTGTCACTCGCCTCCAAGGACAGCGTAAGGTAAAATGAGATAAGAACATACATGTGTGAAACACATGCGAAGTACTGGCAGACTTGTCTGTTCTTCAGGTGCAGACTGCGCCTTGCCTTGAAATGTAGCACCATTACGCAGCTTTGATGTTTCTTTAGCTGAGTCACTGTGTCAGATTTTGCACTGCTAAACAATCAATTTAGGACACCGGTAAGTACTCATTGGAAAAACATTTATATGATTCTTGAGTGCTCCCTGTTAATTCTTTTCTCCTCCTCAGGTCTGAAACTTGAAGCGTTTTTTTCTTCTTCTTCTTCTTTTTCTTTACTTTCCTAGCAATTTAAAACAGAAAACTAAACCTTTTCAGTAAAGTCTTAATCAGCAGATATTTTCCTCATTTTGCTATGGTTTTTTTATAGACCAGCTATATTACAGTAATTAGCCTATGCATTTCCTCATTAAAATGTCGTTAGTGAAATTTTCATTCTTTTAAGATCCCCCACATAAAGTTTATTGCATTACATTCTGTCATTAACAGTTTACCAGGAGCAACATGTGAGGAACAAGGATTACTCTGGACTGTCTAAAGGGTAATGGCCAAAGTGTAGACTTGGGCGTAGATAAATCTCTGTGTCCACATTGGGTGGTGACCCACTTTATGTGTCACCAGTAATATCTGGTAGTCCCTTTTCACACTGTCTACTGGAATCTTTTAGGTATATGGGCACCTATCAAATCTAGAGTTGAGAGACTAAACTCTTATCTGCACCGTTTTGTTGTTAGTTTTCCTGATAGGATTGTGGACTGTTCAAAACTTGGTAAGTAAGAATAAATCGGAATTAAACAGACAGGAGTATAGCCTTTAGAATCAGACCATCATGAGCTCAAATGCTAGCTTTACCATTCACTGGTGGTATAATAATTTTTTTTTGTATTTTTGAGATAGGGTCTTGCTGTGCAGTTGAGGCTGGCCTTGAGCTCCATCAGTAGCCCAGGCTAGTCTCGAACTCACAACAATGCTCTTGCCTCAGCCTCCTGCTTTCTGGGATTACAGGTGTGTGCCACCATGCCCAGCAATGGTGGCATAACTTTGACTGTTAGGATACTTAAGTTTATAGAAATCAGTTATCTCAAGTAATATACTATACCAGTGGCATGTTTCCAAATTCAATTATGCATGTAGCTAGCACCACTCTCTGGAATAAATGATCTACTAATATGTTACTTTTATAATTTAAAAAGTGTGTGTTTATATAAATATCCTCCCTCTATTTTCCTTATAAATATGTTTTAGTTAGGAAATCCTAACATGGGCACTGGGGATGTAGTTTTGTGATATAGCTCTTGCTCTTAGTATGCACAGAACCCAGTTTTAAGTGAAAAAGGTTATATGCAGGTAAATTTGAAGGGTGGGAAGCAGGGAATCAATGTTTTCGTTTTGATATATTATGAAGGAAATAGTAAGTGATAAGAAAGAGATTAACCAGGGAGTTAGAATCCAGGAGATGAGAAAGATGTGCAGGCTGGAGAGGCAAATTTCAAAGGCAGCGTGTAGACGGGATTTACACTGCTGAACAGCTTGGTTCCCTAGCACAAGAAAGTAAAGAAGATGGCACAGAAGAGGGCGCCTTCTTTGGAAGCAAAAATAATAAAGAGGAGACAGTCACTGATGTAAGATGAGCAGGGAGCTACAGACACAGCAAAAAACGTGTTTTGTGAATGAGGATAGCCAGTCTTGTCCATTCTGTGGAGACGTTGAATATGATCAGGACAAATAACTGTCCATACCGTGGAACTCTGGCCTTTAAATTGTATCTGTAATACACCAACAATGAAACAAAGAATTATTCTTCCACCCAACGTGTCTCTTACATCTGCTCTCTCCCGTCTTGTGTAGTATCTTTCGTTAGTTATCTCCCAAAATTGGAGGAAAAGAGTTGAAGGAATTTTTTTCTGGCCCTGTTCACTTGATGCCCCCATTGTAAAAATAATGGAGCTTATTATGGGAAAACTATAAATGCAAGAAAAGAGAAGATGAGTTTTTAAAACTAATTGTACAAACAAAACTTTACATGAAGGACATAGGAATTAAATCATGTGCATTCTGTCTCATCTCAACTTTGTCATAGTTTGCTGCAGGCCTTTACCTTGTAATACCAGCACAGCTTTTGTCAAGAATAAAGGGTATTTGGCTGTCCTCTCCCCCTTCTCAGCCCACCTCCTTATTCTACATGCAGACGCAGTGCCCTTCTGAGAAAAGTTTTAGCAATGCCTTCTTTCTGAAATGGAAGCATTTTCCCTTCACGATTAGCATCTGTTTATAGAATTGTTCATATTTTCCTAATTAGATCCTGCATAGAAATGCAAAGGCTGCTGTGTAAAGGGATAATGAATCTTTATTGCACAGTTGAAATCAGATTTGTGCAAAAGGCACTTTGAAAACAGTAATAAGCAGAGACATGTATTAAATCACCCAGATAAGGCACCCTCTTTATATTTTCTATTTATAAATGGAAATTATAACTACCCAGTGGATTCCATATGACATTTCCTATTACCAGCAAAGGTTTTTAGCTATGACCATAGAAGTTATCTAAATTCAGAAGCCTCTGTGGAATGATGGCTCTAAAGAATATTTCTGGAAGGAGCCAAGACAGTGTGGAGAGGGCCTTTGTCTTCTTCCTTTGTCTGTGTCTCTGGCAGAGGCACAGCGTGGCAAGTGGTACGAAAAAGAAGCCATTTGAAATAACCATGGTAAGTTTTTTTCAGGAAGCCCACTATCCATTTTACATATTCAGTGACATTTTCAGAATCTCTTCGTTGGGCTCCTTGAGAACTAAGCTCATGTCCTTATAAGCTCATCTTTATGTTTCCCCATTATGAGCATCATTTCATGGCAAATGCAAAATTTGTTCCCAAACTAAAACCTTCCCCTGTGCTTATCTCTTCACTTTCTTGGTAAGCCTCAGAAAGGTAGGGAAGAGTCGCTGGGAGGAGCGGGTAAGAAAAATGATCAGGAAGCCAGGGAAGTCAGTGTCAAGTGAACTGCCAAGGATGGCTATTCCGGCTGCCGGGGACCTGAGAGAGTATCGTGTGTCCTCTGTGTCTGTTTCACATTCAGAGCTTTATGTAAGATGGCAGTTGCGCCTGGATTATGCTTAGTATCGATTTACTCTCAGTCATGCCAGACCATTTTAGTCTTACAAAAGGGAAAAACCCCTTTCTACAGGGTTTCCCCACAACTAAAGTGTATCTTTTTAACCCTCTGTGTTCTCTTTCTTCCTTTGCTCGCGCTGGTTTTTCTCCCCATCACAACTCCCCTCCCCACCACCTTGACCTGTTTTTTTCCTGTTTTAAAGAAAAGTGAAGAGCTCCTTATTACAAGAGCCTTACTGAGAACAGATCGAATAGATTTTGTAGACCTTAATGTATCAGTTAACAACTCGGACCTCTGAAAGAAGCCTGCTGGTGTTGCGCACTCCTAGCCTTTCCATGACAGTGGAAAGACCTCATTTAAAGCTAGTTTTGTGGTGGAAGGATCTGAGCACTGCTGAGTGATAACAAAAGGGAATGAATGGATGCTACATTTGGAGACCAAAACTACCAGCAGTTTTCACCTGCTTGAACTCTTACTGTTTTCCCCAGTTGCTGCCTTGTGCTTTTCCTGCAATTCAAGAAGAGGAACCGGTTGTCTGGCTATCTGAATTCATGACATCTGCTCAGCAGTTTCACTAGCTTATAGCTGGAACTCATGCCTCTGTTACAGTGCTTCCCTTTTCCCTCTCCTCCATTAGTTGGGAGGCTGGGACCAACCTCCTGAATCGATTTGCATGTATTCATGTTACCTCACTAGGAGGGCATATGGCAGTGTGGAACAGTTGGACTTATTTCTGTTCCCTCAAATGAAGTTCCTCCCAAATGGGACAACTTTAGCATTTGTTTTGTGTTACAGAACTTCCTAGTTCATTTTTCGATAGGCAAAAGCAACAAAGTTTTGGCAAAATATCACCAATTAGTTACTTTAAAGAGATCATTGATGTGCCTCCCCCCTTTTCCTGTTTATAATTTTTGCTAGGAAAAAGTATTGTACATTGCGTCTTGCAACACTGCATCAGGTAAAATGTCCATTTAGGCACACTTGACTGAAAATATCTCAAAGTCATTTTATTGTTGTCGTTCACTATTTTATGTCTCCATTATTTTTCCTGGAGGGGGCACCAGGGGTTGAACTCAGGACCTTGTGCTTGCCAAACAGGTGCTTATCCACTGAGCTATATCCCCAGCCCCGTCTCCATTATTTTTTGCTTCTTAATTCAACTGTTATCTAATTGTCTCAAAGCTGGGAGATCATAGCATCATCCATGTATAAAAAGAAGATTGTTACAATAATATAAAAAGTAACTGAATTAATGTGAAATGTTACAAAAAGGTATTTTAAATGTGCTTCACCGTTGACTAATACTGATATATAAAAATAATCTTTTTTAGAAATACTGGTGATTTCTTATTTTTCCATCTCTTTCTTTTTTCAAAATTTTAAGATGGGATTTTGGTACATTGTACAGACTGCTTGAACTTGCAGTCCCCCTGCCTCAGCCTCCTGATGAGCTAGGGATTATAAGCCTGCACAATTATACCCAGCAAATCACTTTATCTTTTTAAGGGACATTCTTTGTTGCCTTCCTTAGGACTGTCCATTGTGGAGTAAGTGAGCTCTAAGGAAATGTCTCTTAAAATGGAAAATAGATTTCTTCAGATACACATGGCATATTTTTTAATGAATCCTGGCAGGACTCACATATTAAAAGGGAAATAGTACGAGCTTTAGACAAAAGGCCCAAGTGTTGAGTTGTAGTTTTATTTGTACTTGTGGGGTTATTTTAGAAAATATCCTTACTTGCCCAAAATTAGAGAATTATCGTAATAGTAACACATATAATGTAATAATAAGAAAAAAGTGAGATGGCAGATATGGAAGTACTTGTTATAGTACTCTGTACAGCTTTGACGTTGGTGGTCCATAAATATTTATATCATTTCTTTCCAGAAGATAACTACTATACTCCCCAGGTTTGTGTGATGCCCACAGAGGAGGACTGGACTTACGTATGTATTTCCAGGGTCTTCAAAGTAGAGAGTTAGATTTGTCAGACAGTATACTGTATTTTTTTCTTACCTTTTGATTTACAGCAATTTGTTTTTAACTCTCTGCTCCAAACTGGTGGCTTAATTAAGCAAGTTTATTGACTGTCAGAGAGGCTGTGGTTAAAAACTGGCAAGTGTCATGTGACTATATTGGTATCTCTGAGCAAATAAAGGGAAAAGACAGGTTTCCACTCAACCCCATTTTTCCCTTCTCTTTCTTCCCAAACTCATTCTTATACTGCAACATTTCACTTATAATCTGTTAATTAAATCATTTCACTCCATTTTATATAATTTTTAATTTAGCATTCATTTTCAACTTAGCTTTTGGCTTCATTTACTGATAATAAACAGCGTTGCATACAACACATGTTCCACAAAACATGCAGTCATACACATACAGATGCCAATAATTTTTTGCAGTATGTCAGGCACATTAGAATTAAAGGCAGCATCTCCCCTCACCCTTTCCATTACTGAATGTGCACCCTGTTTGAATAATACATACTTCCTGACAGTCAGCAGTAGGCTAATGTGTAAAAATTATGTGCAGCATGTCACCGGTACCTTTTTGAAAATTCATGGTTTTCTAGGACACAGTCTGTAGAAGGTTTCTGGAATGGTAACTCCTGTACCTTGGATATGCACCTTTGGCTTAATTTATACAAGCAAGAGAAGCTTTCCAGAGCTCTGTGGATTTATAACTATGTGTTCATTCTTGATAAAAAATTTGAGCATGACATTCAAATTATTCACTTTTAGCTTATCCTTTGAATCATAGTCTGAATATATGAGTATTGTTAGCTTCAGGTGAAATCTAAAAGTTTCTGAGGCTTTGAACTCCAAAGTTTATGGACCACTTCAGAAAGATAGCTACAAACATAGGTATGTTTGTATAGTTGTCCATATTCTTTTAATTGATACCCTTTCTTTGTTCCTGTGTATTATTTGACTCTTATATAGAAAAGTTTAAATAATTGCATGGGACTTCAGTTCTAGTGCAGTAATTTTTGTTTCCTTGTCCAACATCTGACATCAAAGGGGTATTCTTGATCATGCTCTTTTAAACACTAGCCTGTGAGTCTGCAGACTTCACTGAACATGGGTTCTTGCTAGGTAGTGTGGAGGGTGCTGGATTGTTATGGTGACCAAGGCCAGTATGATCTCTTCTCTGCTCAAGATGATATTCTATGATGAACACACACACATTTTACAAATATTGGCTACATGAGGGCAAAGCTGTGCAAAAACAGAAGTCTAAAAGAGTATATCCAGGAGACCTCATCTTGTGTGGAAGTTTGGAACTCCATCCCCAGTCTGCCAGTGTTTAAGCTGAGGGTTGTGAAGGATGGCTGGGATTTTGTGAGATGCAGGATACAGCAAGGACGGATGTTATATACCAAGTTCCTGCGGCCTTAGAGCACATCGTTTATATCAGTCCTGAAGAAAGAAAAGGACAGAGTACCATGAGCTCAGCATGACTGAGTTCACAGGACCATATATAGTCATACCTTGGTACTCAACTGCTTTGAAACTTGGTACTTGACACATTTTGACACAAAAATTTTGTCCCTATACTTCTTTTGTACTTGATGTGCAAGCTAGAGCTTGTCAGCATACACTGTCTCCTGACTTAACTACGCTTTTTAGCCCAAACGATTTATTTGGTGTTAACTACACCTCCCAGAATCAACTAATGAGTACAGCAACACTAAATAGAAATGCTAGATTTCATTCTAAGGGTCTTGGTAGCAGAAAGATTCTACATAGGGACTCATTCAATAAGATTTAATTGTACTTAGAAAACTCTTACTTTGTAGAATATGTTTGGCAGAGTGGTTGGAGAGACAGCTCTCGAGACCACAACAGAGCAGGAGAGAGATGGGAACAACCTGGTTGACACCGGTAGTGGCAGTGGAAATGGTAAGGAGTGGGTTAAATTGAAAGCTCCTCAGGAGTGACATGGATAGGACCTTCATCACTTGAATTTAAGAAAAAGGAAAACATCAGGAATAATATGACACCTAAAGTTCTGGTTTGAACAGTTGTATAGATGGTAGTAATTTTTCGCATTGAAGGTGAAGTAATAGTTTGTTATCTGTCTCAGGATTGCTATCTGAATGTGAAGACCAGAGGTCTTAAGTTCATGAAACATGTGTCATGAAAGTTCTTTTATACAGAATATCTTATGTTTCAGTTGAACAATGAACTTTGGCTCAGATAATAGTTTTCCTAATCTATCCTTTGATTGTTATCTGCTGAAATCCTAATGTAGCAATTCACAAGGTGGCTGTAGTGGTTGATTGATTATGTCAACTTGAGAAGTTTAGAAGCTTAACTAAAATTGGCTCAGTAACTCTACACCCCAGGGTGTAGATGAGCCACCCTAGCGTGGATCATCACCTGGATGATACAGAAGGGAAATGGGGAAGGACAGAGGGCTCCGTCCCCTTCGGAGGAGCTCCAGTCTTCACCTTCAGCTTGGACTTCGTCTCCCGGCTTCTGGCGCAGACTCTTCCGCTTCTGCCTCTCGTCCTTCAGCCTTCCGTCACAGACTCGTCAACCTTCTGGTACAGACTTGCATGGAACTCCACAGTGAACTCCAGACCCTGGACTAACTCCTCGGTCTTCAGTGTGCAGACACTCTCCGCACGCTTCCTCGTACGATTCTTTGGTTGGCCATCGTAAGCCAATCTTGTGACTTCTTATACATTTGTACGTGTTGTGTTATATCTGTTTCTCTAGTAAAACCCTGACTGATACAGTGGCTCATTAAGAATTTCAGAGATTGAAAAATAAATAATTTCAGAAACATCTAGCCTAATTTTAATCTAATTTTCTTTGGAATGTGTATCCTTGAATGCTAGTGCAGTATTGTATGCTAGAAAGATCTTTAGATTTTTCTACTATTACATTTTAATGCTTCAACTCCTGAGTATTTGCAACTATTCAGTCCTTCCAATACTTCAAACTGTGGATATATTCTTTCTAGTCCCAAATTTTCGATATATACAATTTTCATTTTATACTGAATCTGAACAGAGTGTTGGAAAGAAAGTGTGAACCCTAAGTGGTGCAGGATTGGCTTAGTGACCTATCCCTCTACTTCCTCACTGTTTTCTGCCTTTCATTTTAAACAAATGAGCTGTAGCAGATGCCCCTGGTGCCCTGCCCACACTTCCATGCCCTTCCCTTTAGTGCACGCCATCCCTACTTCACTTGCTAATCTCCAGATTCACTTGTCCATGGGTTTATCTGATTGCTGAATTCTGCCTTGTCCAAGAGATAGGCAGGACATAAAAGGGAGGTAGTTCCTATCTCAGCCAATGGCTAATGGGAGTAGTTGTGTAAATAAACCGGCAACCTTGCCCTTTAAGTGAGATAACTCTAAGAAGTATCTATTCTGTACTGGCTTCCACGGTCTCCCCAGTGGGATTAATTTCTAGTTGCCCACAGTGCTAGTTGGCTTAATGACACACAGTTATTCCCTACCTACTGTGTTTCTTTTACTTCATCACTTCCCTTCTGTTTTCTATTTTACTTCCTAAAGAAACTTTTCAGGGCCTGCTTTTGAGAGAATCCAAACTGAGATAACCACTGTGAATTTTAGTTTCCTCGTTTTTAGGGTGATTGTTTGCCTAGTTGGTTGCTTTCGACTGGGTATCTATATCATTCCTTCTGATTTTGTATCACTTGCTACTCACACCTATCATTTAACACAAAATCTTGTTGTCCTGTTCTGTTAGTCTGTTGAGCTGAGCTTCTGAACTGTGTTAGAGCCCCAGGTGGTGGGGAAATACTTTAAACTACAGAAGCCTGAGGTAAATAAATTACTCCTACTCCCTTCACAGACAAGTTTGTGGGATGGGCAGTGTGTCTCTAAGGCAGGGTACCTTCTGCTTCTTGAATAAGGGAACTTTGTCTTGTTTTTAAAACCCTAAATATTGAAAATCTCACATTTGGATACTTTGGTGGTACATTTTGCCACACTGTTGGGGCCTTGAAATTCCCTTGGCTTCCTTTTGTATCTTCCTTCCCCTGTAAGATGCAGTGTATTATATTACAAAAGACATTTTCCTGCGGTGGAGAGTACTTTTGATTGTCTTTACCTTCCCTTCTTTCCTTCCCTTTTCAGTTGTTTCTTCTGGTTACTAACCATTTGGACCAATTGTTCTGTAGTTTTCTTTGCATGCTTCAGCTTTTATTAATAAGAAGAGCAGTTTTCTCTGTACTTAGAATAAAACTGCAGAGAAACCAGCTTGGTCTACAATATTGCTTCTTAGTCTTCTCAACACAGGTGTTCCCAGTACATTTTCCAGCTCACATAATGTAGGCTCTTCCACTGTAGATAGCCAATCTAAAGGTGGAGACTGGAAGATAAAGCATGTGACTGAGACAAACTGGATAGAATAATTCTGAGATTTACATGTAGAGTGCAGTGAGACAAATCTAGCTGAAGAGAAGATACATTAAACGAGAAGTTTAATAGGCAGTTACAGTTTGGTACGTATTGCTGAGTGACATGCACATTGTATTCCCAGCTCATTCTAGATGTCTTATCTCCAAATACAAAAATCCAAAAACCTTTATTTCCTAGAATGGCAGCAAGGATTCTAAATGTAAATTAGGTATACTTGCTCAAGATTTGAAAGCTGAAAATGGGGCGGAGGTCACTCATTTTTTACTTTAGCTCCTTCTGTCTAACAAGCAGCTTAAAGAGAAAATACTTCTGCAGTGGTGTTTCTGTGTCCTGTACCAGCTTCCTGAATATTAAATTCTTGATCCTGGGTTTCCTTGTTGCCAGAGTACAGTTGTGTGGCCCATTGATAACCAGAACACTGATAACCAGTAGATGCTTAAAATCACTCCATATCCTTTTCCTGTACATATGAGAAAGTTTAAAGAACAGACATAGTAAGAGATTAACAATTTACCATAGATTTTGCAACATCAGCATAATATTTTTGTTGTTATTGTTGCTCCCTTAAGTAAAATATTTTTGCCTTTTCACTTAATGGAAGAACTTTACACCTCCTCTTTGGAATAATCAAATTGCCAGCATCACTACTCTTGCACTTTGGAGCCCATTATTAAGACTACGAGGGATCCTTTAATGTGCAATCAGTATGGTGATGGTCACCTTGATAGCCAAGATGGCCACTAAGTGACTAACTGGTAAGTGTCTTATACAGCATGGATCTGTGAGACAGGAGGATGACTCACATTCCAGGCAGAATAGAGTAGGTGAGAGCAAGATTTTATCATAGTGCACAATTTAGTATGAACTATTAATTTCTGGAATTTTCACGTAATATTTTTGGACCATGGTTGGCAGAAAGCAAACTAAGATGTTGAATAGCTCATATATTTTATTGGAGACGGTACTGATAGTAAAAACTGGAGTGTTTATATGGGTATGGTTTTGCACCATCACAAAGTAAAAAATCCTAAATTAAATCATCTTAGGTCTGAAACTATCTGAATTCCTAAACTCGTATGTTCCAACAATGGCTTCTTGTCATGAGCTGAAAAAAGGCTACACTGCAGCCCTATCTAGTGATTTTTATAAGAGGCTGTTTCCCATATTAATACTTTTGTATTAGTCACTTTCCCTTCACTGGAACAAAATACCCAATGCCTAAAGTTGAAATAGAAAGAGATTTCTTTTGGTACCTGGTTTAGTCCACAGTCAGCTGGCTCCCAGGCAGAAACAGCAAGGCGAGAGGGCCTGATGGAGGAAAAGTCCTCAGCTCATGGCTGCCAGGAAGCAGAAAGAGAAGCATTGGAAACAAGAATACACCTTTCTGGGTCAAGGCCCAGTGACCGCCTCCAGCCAGACCTCACTCCCTAGGAGCGCGTCCAGGAGCTGCGCTCACCCATAGGGGAACCCAGTGATGGCCTGGTCACCTTTGGAACACATGAGACTACAGGGGAACGTTTGAGGTCTAAACCCTAGCATGTGTACTACTGAAAATTCCTCAAGTAGTTTCTGGCTTTTGTTTTTGAACTGAACTCCAATAGAGATGTGTTGAAGCAGATTCTGTGCTTTGAAGTCCTAGACCCAGAGAAAAACAAAAGATGCAAGGAAGGTGATAGGATGGTCTGCTTGCCTGCCACACGTGTACGCTGCCCCATAGTCCAGTGTCTACAAGAAAACAGGCAGCTGCTAATCAAGCGGCCAGGCAGTTAATGCTGTAGGTCGTCGGGTCCTGCTTTTGCTTCACAGAACTTCTCTTGGCTCCTCTGTACTTTCATTTACGGAAGATCGGAGCAGTGAGCAACTCCCTGTTGAGCACTACATCATTTGCTTTGAAGCAGATGACATTTTACATTTCTTCCCACCTCAGAGATAAGGTGAACTGTGGCAAAGTGGAATGATTTGACCACCCTTGAAAAAGGGAGAAAGGAAAGATTTACAACCCAAGGCCTTTCAGTTCTTTATCCTTCAGTAATAAGAAAATGACTGCCTAAATTGCCTGGGTACGGTGAGACAGCTGATGCTTTGCACACCAGGGTAAGCCAGGGTTCCTGCCCTCAGGGTCTGTGATCGCCACTGAGGAGCACAGTCCCACTTACTGTGTTCCATGCATTATGCTAATTTTCCACCAAGTCCCAGCCCCACCTCCACCAATTATTTTTGTCTCAGCCTTCTAATTACAACATTATATGACCATTCAGACTGATACTAATTAAATCATTACTTAATTCACAAAGTGTGTGATAATGCTAATGCTTCTTGTCAGTTGAAATTACAACATGGCACCCACTCCCTTCATTCTCAGTAGAAGGGGCAGGGGTGGCTCCTGCTCTGAACATCTTTTGTTTCCCCTCTGAAAGCTCGCTGACCCATCGTCTGGACCCTACCAGATGAAAGACAATGTAGCTATGTATACCTACAGTTCATCACTACCATGTAAAAGCATGATTTTGAGCTTTTGTGGAGTCTTGGTATTTAACGGGAAAAGTGTCAAGTTTTAGAGTAATATTTGCTACCATATTTTCTTGTCATTTTATCTTTATATTATATTATTTTTAACAGTAAAACAGTAGCTTGTCTCTTCTTTCAATTTTAAAACAGATTTGTTTTCTGCTCAATTAGACTTGTGATCACAAGAACACAAAGTAGTATTTTTCTCCTTCTGGAGAGAGACACTGTATGACGGGCAAATTGTCAGGAATAATTACACCAAATGATGGAATAAAATCCAATGGAAAACATCTCTCTTGCTAGTGATACATTTTTATTTAAGACACAATGAGCATCAAGCACATTTATGACAAGGTGAAATTGACAAGTGGCCCTCTGCCATGATTTTATTTTTAATTGCTAGTAAACTAATTAGCCAGAACGACATGTTGTATAATCCACAAAACTGTCGCTCATGCATTCTCCAATAAAAGTGAGATAAATGATCTGGAAAAGTTCTCCTTCAAGAGCTAACCAAAAAAAAAAAAAGTTTTATAATTCTCTGTCTAGACATCACAGAGTAAAAGGCTTTTCCTTGCTCATGGAATACCGTACTTGAGATTTGAATAGGAATTAAGAAGGACAAATGAGTTTTGTTTTTATTTTCAAGACCAAATTGTGCATGAAGCTAGCAACCTCTTCCTTAAATATATTTCAGTTTCATATAGTTCACTCATGAAAGTCTGAGATTTACACTGCAGGAATAAGGCTTAAAATCCACCAATAATGACTTGTCTATTGCAATGGGAACAAACCTTTTCTACAAACTGACAGAAAATATTTTTTACTTTACAAGCCACTCATTCTTTGTCATAACTACTCAGCATATACAGCAACAGTAGCCATAAGTATCAGAAAGCAGTGTTACAACAGAATTTTATGGATGCAAAAGTTGGATTTGATATAATGTCCCTTTGCCACAAAGTATTATTCTATTGATTTGACTGAACTGTTTAAAAATGTGAAAACCATTCTTAACTCATAGGCTGCACAAAGACAGTGGGTTGAATTTGGCCTAAAGGTTGTAGTTTCCAACCTTTGCTTCGTGCTTTGGTGGCTGCCAGGCAGATTTATTAATTTCTCTAAATTTTGCCAGGTGTCAAGCAGAGTGTCCAGCCAGAGATAGTCACAGACTCAAGTCCCTCTCCTGAAGAAGCGTACAATTGAGTTGGAAAGAACGTATAGACAGGATTGAGTCACAGAGTATTGAAAGTTAAATAGTGCATGCCGTTCTGTGATAAAAGCCATTACAAACTGAAAAACAGAAGAGACCACTTCGGCTGAAGGAGACACTGTGCTGAGACATGACTACTCAGGTGAGGTTAAAATGATGGGAAATCAGCTGGACTCAGGTAGATAAGGCTGTGGACCTTGAGCTACCACGAGCATAATATATTTTGGGGAATAGGGGCTTGAGTAGGGAAGATGTCCATTATTCCTATCATAGCGCTTTTCTTGCATTCCTTCTCACATCTTATTTAATTAGGAACATTTCAAACTATCACAGAATATTAAAGAATTTTACAGTTGATACCCTAGTATTCACCACCTAAATGCTAACCTTAATAGTTATATTTTTTAAAATATTATGTACTTGTTTTGCCAATTTACTTTTTACTTCTTCCAAAGTAGTTCAGACATAAAGATACTTCAAGTACTTATGCATAGGTTTTTCTCCTGTAACATTTACCTGCAATTAAATGTACTTTCTCTGAGATTTATCAGGTCTCATCCTTGAGTACCCTACATTTTTATTAAGATATTTCCTATTGCTATCACCAGAGAGGGTTTCCTTCCATTCAGTTCTTATTCCCAGTTCACCCCAGAGGAACCAATGTTCAAATTTTCTGTGCCTTAGATTAGTTTTACCTATTTAGGGTACATACAAATGGGTGCATAGAGACCCTATCATTTGGTTTTAGCCTTTCAACATCATATATTTTGTCCTTCCTTGCTTGGCATACTATTCTTAGAAGCAGAAAGATCTAAATCCAGTCATCTCCCCACGGGGAAAGTATATTCTTTACTGCAGCTGTCCAGTGTCCTATTAATAAAAACATTTAAAAAACATAAAAACATTTGATCAAGTATATATAATTGTCAGTATTTATTTAATTCTCATGGATTAAATTTTTTATATTAGCATATCTTTAATGTCTCCAATCTCCAGAATTTTACATATTTCATGTTATTTAAAAAATTTTTGCAAAAGATGCATCCTGTTTTCACAGAAGCATATAATGAGGCAAGGAATTGAAAGAGTTAAGTGAATATGAGGTAAATTGTCAAGATGGATGTTTGAGAGATGAATATATTGTAGTTGCTCTGTGACATTTTTTCTTATCAAGAAAGTAGAAAAATGTAGATGTGGAGATGTTCACCAGGAATGTACAAAATACATTCTTTTATAGAAGAGGGAAAGCCTGGGACTACTTTTAACATTTATGATTAAAGTGTGAATGATTTTTTCTTATAGAGCAGTGAAAAATGTTAGAATTGGAAACTAAGTGCTGGTCCAACCTGTAGTAGAAGGTTGTAACTGGAGAAGTTATACTTATTAAAGGATCTCGAGGTACTTTATGAATGGCAAATCATTAAGCCACTGAGCTCCACTGCAATGGTAGGAAATTATTCCATGAATACTGTATTTCAAGATTCTACTGCTGCTTCTGAGAGTCCCCCAAGGTATGGAGGAGCCAAATGTGAGTGTACTAAGAGGAGAATTGCCTTTTGTTCATTCATAGTGGAAATGTTCCTATTTATCACCTATAAATCAGCTCAAAAAGTATTTGAATGTCCTTTTCTCTGCTTTATGACAATACCTCTTTGCCTGGAAATCTGCATTATCATTGTTTTCCCTGGTTACTTTATGGTCTTTAATTGTTAATATTATGTAAAACTTCTTTATTTGAGAAATAGTGTTTGTAGTAGTTAGTTCACACTCTTATACTTGGCCTGTTTCATGGGGATAGCTCTCCTTATTAGTTGAAAGCCTGTATTCCTTCTTATTAGTTTTAGCAGCTTATTTAAACTAAAACAAATCCCTTATCAGCCACTTTGGTGTTAACTGCTTGGGTTTAAGGGAGAATTCTGCCCCTCCACCCCTTTAAAATAAGCTTTTCCCAACAGCTGATAGAATGCCAGAACAGGTCAAGGTGGTGTGTCCTTTGGGCTTGGTATGTATAGATGCAAATAGAAACAATAAAATATATTGATTTTTCAGTGTCTTAGTTTGTCTCTCTTCCTAATTTATATCGGAATCATTTTTAAAAGTCAACTAGGACATCTCCGCCCAAATATTACAGTAGAGTGATTACTAAGCTCTAAGCTGTTCTGAAGCTTATCTAGAAATGTCCTTCTTAGCGCCTAAATTTCTGTTAAAGTATTCTTGATGAGTAGTCATCCTGCCTAATGGGAGCTGAATTCACCCATGATCTAGATGCTTTCTCATATAAAAATTCATTGTCCACTTTGGTACTTCACACGTTGAAAACGTACGAAATTCTAAAAGGCAGTTGCCACTGAATCTGCAGATTTGCAAGTGGCTGAAGAGATATTGGCCCTTAAACATTTGTACAAAGTTCAGTTGTAGTTGACAGTTTACTAATTGACAGTATTATTAACAGTGTTATTAGCAACAACTAAGAATCAGAAACACCAATTATTATGCTAATTTATGGGTGTCTTAGGATACTTGAAAAATTGTTTGACTGATAAAAATGATTGTATTACAAATGTTTGCTACTCTTTTCCCCTAAATTATTACAAACTTAAGATGGCTGTGTTCATGTAATTTCTTTTCTCAATTTGGTTCAAGACTTGTATAGCTCCCAGTGGTAAATTTTGCAGTTGTATTGCATGATTAAAGTGTCCATCAAAACCTTACAGTTGGTAAACAGTATTAAATATCCATCTACTGACTGTGTAAACTGCACAGAGAGCTATAAGTTCCATAAAAAAATAGAAATATTCTAATTAACTGAGGAAGGACTAATCAAAGCAAAGCAAGTAGTTTATTTAACTGAACATGGAAATGTCTATTCATCCATGACTTGGCTGGACATTTTTGACATCTTTTAAGGCTGTTCTATTGCTTGATAGGCTGTTGTTCAGTAGGGCATTGAGTCCTGTAGGTGCTTCCTCACCCACTTTTAAGAATTAAATATGATAGATATATTTTCCTAACACCCTTTCTGATGGATTCAGGGCATTTCAGATAAACATTTTCAATGAAGGTTTGCAGACTTGGATAACTTTGTTCATTTGAAAAGTAACTGGGTTCATTTACTTGCTGCCGCCTGTTTACCATAAGTGATTTTTCCTTTGTTTCTTCAAAACAACATTTAGTAAATGCTTGCTGTACATTGGCACTATGCTAAGTGTGTTGTATGTATTATATATAATTTAGCTCTTATGCAATATCACTGTTTTATCCATTGTATGATGAAAACTTGGAGACATAGTGTGGCACAATGCTATAAATAATACAACAGAAAATAAACCCAAATCTGAAAATATCCCTTATGATAAAACAAATTTAAATTGTGCTAAAGGTGATTGACATTGTAAGAAGTTCTTCAAATGAATATATTCTCTTAAGTAGACATTAACTATAGCTAAAAAATATTGGGGTGAAGGTAATTTCCTGGGATTTTATCACCATTAAGACATTTAAAAACATAAAGCTCAGTTTTTATGAATTAGTAAAATTCCTATCTCCTTTTTTTGAGGCAAGATCTCGCTATGTAGTTCAGGCTGGCATTGAGCTCACTGTGTAGCCCAGGCTGGCCTCAAACTCACAGTGATCCTCCCGACTCAGCCTTCCAAGTACTAGGATTACAGGCATGCACCACCACACCTGGTTTAGTAATCTTCCTATTTTGAGGCAGGAGATTAAGCCAAATAGATATCTAGAAATCACTTTAATACTTTGAATACAGCCTTCAATGCCTTTAGAAAGCATAAAAATTATTTTTAATTCTAAAGTATTTATGAAGACAAATAGAAAATTATAACACTGTTTATACCCACCACACACACCAACATTGTAAGTATATATATTGCATAAAGTCTGCCAGTATTGTGTGTATAATTTAATGACTTATGGTAAATATACAGAGCTGTGTAAAGATTACCATAATTCATTATTAGAACAGCATTTTACAGAGGTTTCATTAGCATTCCATCCTCTGTAGTTTCTTAAATTTGAAGCCTCTAGGATTAATTTATAGTCTTCCATTTTTTAACATATGCATTTATAGCACTAATTTAGAAGTCAATTTCAATACAATGTGGTTTTATTTTCATTCAGTTCAAAATTATTTTAAGTTTTCATGTGATTTATTTTCTGATCCATTAGACAATTTGAAACCTAGTGATTCATTTAAATATATTTCTCAATTTCTGAAATGTCTTTCTGTTATTGGTTTCTAAGTAGAAATACAGAAGTATATTTTATGCAATTCCTTCTAAAATTATTGATGCTTATTTTTAATTTTTTAATTTTATTTTTCCCCACATCGTTTTTTTTCTCCTATATTATGAAGTAGCATGTTATCTATCCCAGATCTATCCCAGTTCTTGAAAAGAATGTGCAGTTGACAATTTTGTGGGTGGACTGTTCTGTTTGTGTCAGGTCAGTTTCTTCAGTTGCCATCTGGATGAGTTATCCACTAGTTAGATCAAGTTTCCATCTATTACTGTTGAGTTGTTCTTCTGTTAGGTTTTGCTCTTTTGCTCTTTTGTATGTATACATATTCGTGTGGAATTGGTGCAGATAAATATTTATTTGCTGTATCTTCTTGAGTTGACTCTTTTTGCTTGTTTGCCAATATAAAATATCTGCCTTTGCCTGTACTTTTGGTTTAAAATGTATTTTGTCTGATAGTATAGTCACTCCAGCTCTTGTTTATTATTTGTATCTTTTTAGTCATTTCTATTTTAAATTATTAAGTTAAAATTAAATTATTTAATTAAAATTATTAATTAAAATTATTAAATTATTGTTTGTGCTTGAATTGAAAATATATCTTCTGCAGAGAATGCAGAGTTAAGTCCTTTTATTTCTTTACATTCAGTTTTAACATACTTTTCTTTAGGGAGTTTTTAAACCATCAGTATTTAATATTATAACTGATGTGATTGGATTTCTCATTTTGATTTTAAAAAGTGTATCTTTTCTTGTTCTATTCATTTTCTTTTGTTCCCTCTCTCATAGTAAGTGAATTTCTTTAGTATATGATTTTAATTCCCTTTTAGATTTTTACTATATTTTAGCTGCATCTATGTTGTTACTATAGAGTTTACAGCACATACCATACATTACAGTTTATTGTACTTTAATGTACCCAAAGTTTTTTTCAATATAGCTCGTCACACTCTGTGTCTGTTCCTCTTTCAGCAGTGTCATTTGAAGTGTCTAGGTGTGACTCTTTGTCT
Source organism: Dinomys branickii (assembly GCA_004027595.1). Lineage (NCBI taxonomy): Eukaryota > Metazoa > Chordata > Mammalia > Rodentia > Dinomyidae > Dinomys > Dinomys branickii. The sequence goes on along the minus strand of PVLD010000606.1, from coordinate 87,895 downwards.
TTATCCTGCATAAAATTTATTGAGATTCTTGCGTATTTTAAATTAATGTCTTTCATCAAATTTTCGGAGTCTTGACCATTTCCCTAAAAGGTGTGCTCTGTAACCTTCTCTCACCTCCTGTCTGAACTCTGATGCATGTTTTGTGTACTGCACTTCACGCTGTGGGCCCCTGATGCTGTGCTCGTTTCTCTGATGCGTGTTTCGTGTACTGCACTTCACACTGTGGGCCCCCGATGCTGTTCTCGTTTCTCTGATGCGTGTTTTGTGTACTGCACTTCACGCTGTGGGCCCCTGATGCTGTGCTCGTTTCTCTGATGCGTGTTTCGTGTACTGCACTTCACACTGTGGGCCCCCGATGCTGTGCTCGTTTCTCTGATGCGTGTTTTGTGTACTGCACTTCACGCTGTGGGCCCCCGATGCTGTGCTCGTTTCTCATTCTTCTTCCCCCTTGTTCCTCAGATTTATAATCTGCGTTGACCTGTGTTCAGATCACCTGATTATTAACTCTGCCACCTCAAATCTTCTGTTCTAGTGAACTTTTCATTTGAGTTATTGTACTCCTGAATTTCAAAATTCTTCTTGGTTCATTTTTTAGAATTTCTCTTCCTTTGTTGATATTCTATATTTGATGAAGCATAACATTTTTCCTTTAATACTTTAAACTTCTGGGGGGCAGGTGGTTTTAAAAATACTGAATATTTATTGTATGTGCTTTGATGTCTTTTATGTCTGAGTCTCCTAGAGATTGTCTTGTTTTGTTTTCACTCAGTACTGGGCATTGAACCAAGACCTTAGTTTAGTGCTGATCTACATCCCCAGCACACATACCCTTTTAGTCAGTGTCTTGCTAACTTTCTAAATCTCCCAGGCTTAACTGATCTTGTGATCTTCTTGCCTCAGTCTACCAGAGTTCTGATATTATAGGCGTGTGACACCTATCTGGCTAGAAAAGGTTTGTACTGAATGGTATTCTCCCAGGCACTAGTGAACTTTTATTTTTGGCGTCTCTTTTTAGTCCTTCTTTATCTCTGTTCTCACTGCCCTACCCTGAGAACTGGACATTTTAGATAATGTAGGACCTCGGTTCTGGTTTTCCCTCTCTCCCTCTTTTCACATACAGGTGGAGGGGTGGTTTTCCTGACTTCTTTTCCCTTTTAATTTGTGTTGTGATTTATCAACTTACCTGAACCAATTCTTTCTCCCTCAGTTTCCATTAAAACAAGCTCGCAGTGCAGAGTGACTACGTTCATCGTGGCGGGCGCGTCTACGCAGCGCACCTTCACTCTGCCTCTCCCTTCTTTCCAACCCCTCCTTCTAGGTCTCGAGCTCCTTTCCCTTTTGCCAAACATCTGTCTCCCTGTTTCCTGTCTTCTGTGTTTTCCTCTTTAATTTATGTATACTTTGGATTAGTCATACAGAAGAAACCATGCAATAGTGTCTGATTTATTTTACTTAATGTTGATCTCAAGGTGCATCTGTTTTCCTACCAATGACTCAAATTTGTCTTTCTTTGTAGGAAAGCAGTTCTTTATGTTGTATAAGAACCAGATTTCCTCTATCCATTCATCAATGGACATATAGGCCACTTGCAAGGTTTTCCTACTACAAGTTGTGGTGCAAAATATTGAGTGTGTATGTACTTGTCAGTGATGATGTCTTTAACTCTTTTGGAGGATGCCTAGAAGGGGACTAGCTGAGTACAATACAGTTTCTAGTTTTAGTTTTTGAAGAATTTCCGTACTGATTTCCATTGTGGTTGTACTAGTTTGCTTTCCCACCAACAGGGTAGAAGGCTTCTTTTTCCGTGCAGCCTCATCACCATTCATTATTATTGAATTTGTTGATAACCCTTCTTTCTGGAGTAAGATGGAGTCTCATTGTTGTTTTAATTTGCATTGCTCTGGTAGCTAGCAACGTTGAACATTTTTATGAGCTCTGACATGTGTATTTTTGTATCCTTGATGTTGTACCACAGGTCCCTTATGCTGTGTTTATTTTTTCATTCTTTTTTTTTTTTTTTTTTTTTTTTTTTTTTTTTTTTTTTTTTTTTTTTTTTTTTCATTGGTCCATTTTTAAATTGGGTTTTTCATTCTGGGAGGTCTAATTTTTTTAGTTACTCTAGATATAATTCAGTTCTATTCAATTTGTAGGTAGTAAAGTTTTTTTCACATTGTGTAGGTTATCTCTTCATTCTGTTTCCTTTGCTATGCAGAAGCTTTTTAATTTGATATAATCCCATTTGTTGATCTTGATATTTTTCCAGTACAATTGGAAAGTGTTGTGATTCTTTGGAGCATGTTTTCTTCATGATTTGTGGCTGCTGCTGTCTCCGCTTCATTGAGTACTTCCTTCTCCAATGCCACTTATATACATCTAGACATCACCACTAAGTCAAAATAGCTTAGTGTTCAGTCATCAGAGGCAGTGTCTCAACACTTTTCACCCTCAAGTCACTAAGTCTTTTGTGTTTTTTTAAATGGACCCTTCTAGTCCATCAGAAATAAGTAGGATTTTATCAAGATGACCTTTCAGTTCCTGGATCTCCCTGTTAAATTTCATATAGTACCTGCTTTAATCAGTAATGAGATTTCAGCTACGATATTGCCTTTCCTCAGTGTTTACCACTGGAGTCACTACTGTTTTTGACAGTGCACTTTCTGTGTTGTGCTCCAGAAGAAACCTGTCCTTTTCAATAGCACAGACTCATCTTCACAACCTACCTACTATGCCTGTACTTCTTCACTGTGGAGCTGATTTGGGAGGGAGACTTGGAGTAGGACCTGCTAAACTAGCTAAAAGGATGGACTCCTGCTGTTCTTTTTGAGGGTCAGTAACTTTTCTTGAATAACCACTTGTTGGTTTGTTTACAGTGATTTTATATAGTTAATTTTGATAAATTAGTCCAGTGTATTTTTTATCTTTGTGAGAAGGATTTGCCACACTTGTTATTTAACTGTTCTGGGAGTTTTTAAAAACGTATGTACTACAAAGTACACTCATTCTAATTATACAGTAAATGCCTTTTTTTATATAAAGGCATTTTATGAAAGAAAATAATCTTTCAGTCACCACTTAGATTAAAACATAGGAAATGACCAGTGTCCTATAACTTTCCCTTCCTCATTTCTACTCCCATCCACTATTGTGATTTCTATCTTCAAAATGAATTTTCCCAACCCCTAAATTTCATATAAATTAAAATTTATAGCATATATTCTTTTATATTTTTCTTCTTTCATTCAACATAGTACCTTCTGAAATTGATCCATGTTTATGTGTTTAGTACATATTTATTTTTTTCTGTTGTATATTATATTTATAGATATAATATTTTGTTGTGTCCAGTTGGAGCTATTATTAATAAATCTGCCATGAACTTAATTTCTGTGTATTTTTCTGAACATATGTGTGTACAATTTTAATATCCACAAAAACATAATGACTGTATAATTCGGGCTCTTTTGTTTTTAAATTTAGCATTATATCAAGTGTCTTGGTTCTTTTATATCATTACAAGGACCATTAATATTTTACAGTATTTTTTAGGTGAGCATACTGTGACCTATTCACTTTTTAAAAAATCAAAAGCCTGTTTTAAGAGTTAATCATGACAGTGGAGGTAGCATTTTGTGATCAATAGTTATTTTTTCTAGATGCAGTGGCCTGCACTTATAATTCCTGCTAGCCCCAAGGCTGAGGCAAGAGTTTCCCAAATGCAGGGCCCACATGAACAAGTTAGTGAGAATCTGTTTGAAAATTTAGAAATAAATTAAAGGGCTAGAGATTTAGATTTATGCAAGGCCCTGAGTTCAATTGCTAGTACTAAATAAATAGTTGTTTTCAATGTTCTTAATGAAAATCCTTAGAATTATAAATTTTATGATTAATATTCAGTCCAAAGCTAGTCTACTGGGGGTGTTTTCCCCTATAATTTCCCATAAGCCTATGAGATCCAAACATGAATAGTATAATTTTTATTATACTACAGAAGCACAAGTTAGAGAGTCATTGGTCTGAAGACATGTATACATATGTGTATGTGTGTATTTCATGCTGGAGTAGGAAAAGATCATATATGTAGTGTTGTTTATAAATGAAGCCATATGATTTTGCACATGTACTTCAAAGAACTTAAGTCCTTGTATATAAGGCTTGTGATGTTGCTTTGCGCTCTTGTTTATATGTTCTGTCTCCTGTCGCCTAATACACATCACTTACGCTCAAGCATGTATATGCCACAGTCCCTCTGTATCCTGAGACCTAACTATACATTACACTTGGAAATGCTTTTTGCCTACAATTTATAGAGAAGGAAACTTATCCTATGTTAATCTTTCCCTCTCAGCTCATAAGACTGACCTTAAGAAAGTCACTCAACATGGATCTTGTAAGCCTGTGTTCTCACCCACCAGCTCACACTCATTCACACTCACTGCTGGGCTCTGGGAGTGGTGGTCTTTTGAACACTGTTGGGCTAAAAGAGATCCACAACCAGCCATGGAAATCTCTTGTCCTGGAAGAGTCACCCATAGAAAGTTGTTCCTCTCAAAGGAATTTGGATAAAACAAGGGCAGAGGTTGTTACTCTGCTCACTGTCCTATACCAGGGCTGTTAATACCCTCAGGGAGATGTGCACACAGGATGCACTGGTGTCAAGGATGTGAAAATGCAGTTTTCTCTAGTGGTTGCAAAAATAGTCAGAGAGAAGATTCATTGGTTACTGCTATGGGTTGAAGGCCTTTCCTCAAAGTTCTCCTATTATAAAAGTTGAGTAGGCCAGTTATTTTCAGCAAAACAACCTCCAGCACTGGGTGAGTGTGTTGATGAAGCTGTTTCAGTTTGTCTTTAATGTGGATGCACAGTGGGCTCCTAAGGGGTGGGGAATCTCAGGGCGGTGTCAGTGTCACCTTTCCCTGCCACCTTTTCTTGTTACTTAATAATGAAAGCATATAGTGTCTGTATTTTTCGTGGGTGCTCTGCTTCTTTTACTAGGTATTAAAGTAGAATACTTCTTTGTGTTTCTCTCACGTGGAAGAGTAACAGATACATAGTGGGTGCAGGTAGATGGCTGTTGGGCAGCACTCACCATACAGTGGGTACTCGAGGACCGTCCTGCTGATCATTGCCAGGCAGGCTTTCTGCCTGTGCTAATTCTCCATTCTAGGAATTCAGAATTAAATTAGCCAAATGCATTGATTCTTTGCTTACTTGAGCTTTTTTCTGCTATGAACTTTTTTTGTTTTTCTCCTCTTTTTCTCACCCCCCCCACCTTTTTCCCATATTAACAGAACCGAGTGTGGCTACTACTAATCGCAGTCTCCCTGAGTGAGACAGACAGAGATAAAGAGGGCGAGAGAAGCTGACAGGGGTGCTAGAAATAGAAATGGAAAGAAAGTGGGGCCTGGAGGCCTGTGGAAGAAAAAAGTACATGAAGTAGACAGATGGCGAAATGAAGCAAAAGTGAGGAAAACAGAAAGGAGACACTCAGTGAGCGCTTTCTAACAACGCAGTGGGTCACTAGTGTTCTCTCCTTCTCTTCCTTGTGTTTCGCATTTGTTTAATTCCACATGATAAAGGCAAGAATTCTACAGTTCCTTTTGGATCTGCTTCGGAATTTCAGTTCCTTTTCACTTTCTTTTGAGAAATTTATCATGACTTTCATTGTCACTAAGGCTACTTGTTCACTCTGCCTTCAATGGGCTGGGAGTGCTCAAATTCTTTCTTATATTGGACTACTTAGCAACTGTCCACTTGAAAAAAAGCCTCCATAAGTTAAAAATTTAGAAAACACTAGATTAAGATTAAAAACCGAGAAAACATTAGAATATCAGAAAGAGCTCGTGCAGAAATTCTGTCTGGTGAAGTGGCTATACTCGTATGGCTCCTCTGTTTCAACTCTGAAGCTCTTTATCTTTTCCGCGTGTGAATTTCACAGGTTGAGCCAACACAATCCCTATGAATCCTTCTTTTTCCAACATTCTAAGTAAAGGGTTTACCTTCCAAAGTAAAGAAGAGACCTAGGTAATTCATATATTCTGAATATTCTATGCACATTGTCTCATTCAGTTCTTTCGCAGCTCACCTCTCAGGTAGGAAACAGTCTCAGGGAGATCTTTATTTCCTTTGGATAACAGAGCTATAAGGTACAGCGGTACCGCAGAGGTAAGGTCTGTGAATCTAAGGTCTGTGCTGGATTATTTATTTTCTCCCCAGTATCCAAGGTATAGTGTGGACCACAGTAATGCTCAATGGATACTTGTTGAGTGGATGAAATTGATGACTAGAAAAATTTTTAGAACATTTTAAAACATAGTTTCTTAACAGAAATTGAATTTATGCTTCTGTCATCTTTTAGGTTTTCTAAAGTACAATACCATGCTTTATATTTCTAAGAGATAGAACAATATCTGTCATCGCTGTGGTGTGGCAGCACCTACAGTCTCACTGATGAGCATAGTGGCCTCTTGTACTGAGTGAGCATGGTGCATATAACATTGTGTTGAGAATTGAAAAGCAATTTTCACCCATTTTGAAGTTAGCTTAATACAGTTTTCCCAATACAAAGCACTTTCTTGGCCTCATCCCCTCAGCCAGCAAAGGGGAGTTACAGGATAAGAATTTTTAGTTGGTGTTCTCTGCACCGCTCTGCTTAACTGTCTTGCTGCTTACTTTCTTCATAAATAAAGCTCGGTACAATTATTTCTAATTATTGTACAGTGTTGGATATGGAACAGATGTAGGGGTATTCAAGTCCAGCCCCTGCATTATTTACGTGAAAGAACTGAGGCCCTCGAGAGTGGCCTACTACTGGGCTGCAGCCCTCCAGAGACTGTACACTGTTGTGTCCTCCCTGTCTCCTACAGTATCTCTGCATAATAGGTGGTCAATGAAATGTTTTTAGTTTTCAGAATCACACAACTAACAGTTGAAGAGCTAGAGTTTGAAAGTAGCATTTCCTAGTTATTCATTGTCATATCTACAATGGTCTCACTGTAGTTTAAAGGAAGTCACCTTCCATACTTTAAAACACAATTATCCTTCAACCCATTTCTGGTGAACAAACAGCAGCTGTATCTCATTGGCCTCACCACAGTTTCACCACTGAGCCATTCTAGAAACCGACACTGTTGACCATTCTGCTGAAAGAGCGCTCTTCTACTCATATGGTATCCTGGCTGTATCCAAAGTGTAATATTTAATTGCATTTTCTTAATCTTTACCACTGTATTGCTAAGCTTTCTAACACCTTCAAAATACCAGATCTCAGGCTTATCCTAATTAAAGAATCTCAATTTAATCCATATTGCATGACAATTCAATTTGTTGATTGCTTTTTCTCCCCCTCTTTGTGAAATTCCCGTCAAATGTATTAATTCAACATGATGAATCCTGTATTCAACCCACTGGAGTGAATAATTAAAATTAGCTGATAAAACTTTCAGCAGAATTACTTTGTGAAATTGCTGAACAGATGTGTCATTTTAATGAAAATCCACAGACAAGCTCCTTCTCCCCCTCGGCAGGATAAAAATATTATCCCCTCGGCACATACTTAATTTGGTGGTAAATACACTCGGAGCGATTGCTGGAAGGGAAGGAAAAGCAACTTGTCACACTTAGTAGCTTGATTTTTCCCCAGCATGCAGTAACGGCTATCTGCAGTAATTCATGTGCTCTATTGTTGCTGCAAGTCCCAAAGAGAACTTATTAAAATGCAATAATCTCCTATTTAAACAGAAACAATAACCATTAAATTTCCTGTGGATCCAAAATTGAGCACAAGCCCCATCTGGTAAGAGTGATTAGAGGCCTGATGAGGGAATTTAATTTGCAGCATTCAAAGACTAAATCTGAGCAGATCTTGTCACCTGGGACTTGAGTGCTGCTTGCTGTCTTCTTAAAAATCTCAACCTAAACTGAAAATGGAACGTAGAAGTGAAAATGTTACCCAGGGGCCATCTCCGACAGGATTGTGTTTCATTATGTCTCCAGCAGGCCTCGTGAGCAGAGGGGATTTTAGTGCTGTCCGCCTCAGCTTCCTTGGCAAGCCCTTGTGACAGGGCTGACGCTAATGCTGTCATTTCCTGTGGTGCCCTGTGCATCTTTAATGTGGTCACCCCTCTTAGGTCTTGGCCTCCCTACCCCTCCCTTCTTAGCTCCCTTCCTGTGCGGCCTATCAAGTTTTCTTCCTAACTTAAAGATGTTCTCAAGATGTTACCAGCCTCTTTCAGCAGACTTCTTTGAGTGCCCCATATCGCACATTACATTTTATGTCCTCTTACCTGTAGACAGTCCTGCCCTCCTGGGGTTATTGGTGGAATTTGTTGTTAACTCTGAGAGGACTAGTATTTGTTGCTCATCACTGGAAAACAAAGGGTCATTTCCTCCCCTCAGTTCTCGTACCTTCCTAAACTGCAGAGACTCCAAGTGTGCATGCATTTGCCATCAGAGCGCTGTGTATATGCACATGCACATGCTTGTGGGGGGTAGGAGGCTCAATCTGACAGCATCATGCCACATCTATCAGTGTATCAATTAGTGGAAACCTCCTATTAAGTAGTTGCTTTCAGCAGTATTTCTTGGTAGGGGTTAGGTAACTTGGCAAGGAGGAGGTAGTTACCCATATGGTAAGAGTCTTGATTTTTCACTAAGATGTCCCTTTATCTAAATTAGGAGAATCTCCTTAATCATCAACTCGTCTCAGTTCAATTGTTCCTGAATTCTTGATTTATCTCTAAATATGCAACATCTCTTATAATTTTACAAAACTGCTTCACAAATTATCTGTCTACCCAGTATCTTCCCTCCCTCCCTTTCTAGTATTTTCTTCAGACCCCATGCCGTGAGGCAGGCCACATTTTGGTAAACTCATCCATCAGCTGTCCCAGACTGCTCCCTTTCCTAGTCCCTGGTACCTGCTCTGGTTCGTAATGAGTTTTGAGAAGATAACTTCTTCTCTTCACTTGTATAGTTTGGAAAAAGGAGATACTTTTTAACCCTTTCTACCCCTTCCTTGTTCTCTCTCATATAAATTTATGCAGAGCTAGCCCTGTGACTTAAATTTTGGGAGTGGATGGAAGGGTCCAGTCCATGAACCATACTGCTTGGGATTTTCAGAAAAATAATTGTCTTTATTGATCACCTACTGCCTTTAAGGCAATGATTACAAGAATGGGGGAGCTACTGAGAAATTTGAAACCCATCCCTGCTGCAAGTATTTATCTATAGCTGGAAAAGTCCAGAAAAGCACCCGAATGTTGAGACTGTACTTAAAATGGTAAGGGGAGGAGGGTCACTGAGGCAGATGGGATTAATGAATTGCTACATATCACAGGTGGAGTTGTAAGTACAGAATACGGACAGATGTCTGAGTACAGGTACAGTTCACAGACGATGTCTGAGCTAGTTAGCTAGAGTGACACTGCTTCTAAGCCGTGTGCCCAGCAGCCAAAATCTCCTAACCACAGTGGCCAAGGAATGCAGGTGCTAGGCCAGAGAATGAGATTTAATGCAACACAGCTGGTTTCACTGTGGTACCTCCTGCAGAGCCCCAGTTACAATTGATGTAACCTGCTAACTAGTAGCGTGGACTTTGATGTTAGACACACCTGCATGTGCATATTCCCTGAACCACCCTTAAACTCTTTGGGAATGTTTCTTAGCTCTTTGAGTCTGAGTTTCCTTTGTTGTAAAATGGCATTTAATGATATTTATGTCATATGGTTTTTCTGTGTATTTGTAGTGTCTAGCATATGGAAGGAGCTAGGTAAATCATGACTGTGCCCCTGAGGACAGAAGAAATAAATTAAATACAGAACAAGGACTATGGACTCGTACTGTATTTCCTTCCTCCCACCATTCGGCATTACTTACATCTTTCTAGAAACTCTCCCACTTGATGTTAGTTTTGGCTTTTGATATACTCTTCTTTAGCCTTATTCTCGCTTTATCTGTTCAAAGCTTGAATTTTAGTTTTGGTATTAAACACATGGCTTTGTAGTCTAACATGGCATGCATAAGATAGTAATTTAATTTGAGAAAATCAATATGTATATATTTAGAAAACAGGAAAGACATCAAAGGTTTACAGCAACTATCTTAATGGGATTAGGGAGAACTAGTTTTATTTTAAGCCAATAAAATGCTTGCAGTAAAAAAAGCTTGAATAAAATAGTTTCCAATTTAAATTACTTTTTACTCAAAACTACGAAATCTGAACTCAGATAAGGAACTCAAGGACCACAGCCAGTTTATGTTTTGAAGGATGGTAGTAAATTGTTCTGACTCCAAGCTTAAGCCCATGCTGTTTGGACATATTTAATAATGAACCCCATTACCGTGCATTAGGGAATTCATAATGTTAGTGGTATTTATACCTATGAAGCCTAAGTAATTATGGGAAATTGTCCCCGCCAGTCTGTATCTCACTTATGAAGTACTCATTGTCTTGAAATCTGAATTGAGACATAGATTCCTTCATCCCAAGTGATATCAATAGTGCTTCCCTCTACTACATATTTCCCCTCTCCATTTTGATTTCCACAGAAGATTTTAGGTCACAGTGGAAGAATAAGAGCATATAATGAGAAAATAAAACAATATCAACTCATGTGGATCTTTTTGAGCCTATTCATTGGCTTAACAGTTCATACTTGCTTTTGCTTTAAAAGTAATTTTATGCCATATTTTAAGAGGCATCAATGTAAGATCTTATTTTTAGCCCCATATACTACAGCTACATAAAAATGTTCTGTAAAATATATCCCCTAGATAAAAATGCTTATTACTTATTTGAAGTTTTTTTTTTTTTTTAAAAAGAAGACCTTTCTTTTGGTAAATAAGTCTTTTTTTTCTTTGATGAGACTATTACACATTTGGTTTGGGGTCTTTCTCTGTCCCTTCATCCCCAGCCCCTGTGAGCCCCTGTAAGAAAAATAGGAGGGGGCAGAAGCATGAATTTCTTAATAAGTCCCAAAGGTAATCAAAAGAAAGAAATGCAATATGAACAAACTCACAAAATATTCTCATGTTTCTTTGGGGAATACTTAATGCACATAAGGTCAGGCCTTTGTAGTGTTAATTTGAGAGTTGTAGGAAGAAAGCCCATCATTTCCAAGAGTTATGTTGCTTTATCTGAAGACAGCTTTGATTTACGGAGAAATGCGGTTCCAGCACACCTGCATTAACCAGTCCCTCATGGTGCACAAGCTGCTGGGTGGATAGAAATGCCGTACTCATTGTCCTTAAGGCATTCAGCTTTCACTGAACGAAGCCTGCTGGAGGTTAACACAACCTGTGGTCAAAACAGCCTATTCAGTTTGGGGATAGCACAACCCTTATTCTTTGAGTAATTTGGTCCAGAGTCACAGCCTCGCCCAGCAGAGACAAATCCCTACCTTCTCTTCCAAGACTGGCTTTAGGAGGGAAGCCTCAGTAGACACAGTTGGAGTATAGTTACTGTAGGTGTCTTTTGGTTATAAAGACTAGGTAGACATTGTTTTCCACTGGGGGGGGGGGTTCAGCGTCTCACCAACCTGTAAACCTCCATATTTCATAGAGAGGACTGTATGGTTGCAAGAAATATATCCAGACCCTTAGCCCCCAGTGGCGTCTGTACAAGTGCTCACCCAGTCCATACCAGCACACCGACAGGGACTGGCAGTTATCTCCAGAGGCAATTGACTGTCTCTGTTTTCCCTGGTTCCTTCCTTCTGCCACTTCCATCCCCTTCTTCCACTGGCACTTCTTTTCTTCAGTTTTTTCATCTTATTCTACTATTGCAGATTATATAAATCAGAAAATATTTCCACAGTGAATGTAGTCAAGCACAAAAATAAAGTAGGAATACCTCTTGGAAAGTGCCTGGTGTTATAGATACTCAGTCACCTTCTCCATTCATTTCTTGTGTGAGATGACTCTTGTAGTATTGGAGACAGTTGCCAACCCCTTCTGAGTTAATCTCATTCATCCTAGTTTTTCGTTCCCTCATCTTCTTAGTCTCTACACTCAAACTGTTTCCCACTATATGTATGTGAGTATATCTAGAAATGTAATATTCAAAACTGGCTATCGTTGTCCGTATAGTCTGCTTTGCCAACTTTTTATTAAGGAATGAGAAGAAGAAATAGAGAGGGGAGGAATATTAGGCTTTTTCTAGAGGAGCCAATATATGGAAATTACTCTTGTTTTTTCTCCAAAGTAGTAAAGGTCACAGCAGTAGTTTCAAAACCCGTAGGCAGCCTACTGCCTTCCACACATTCAGCATTACTATTCTTTCCTATTTTACCCTTAGGCATCCTTTATTTCTTGCACAGATGGTCTCACTCAGGCCTAACAAAATGTTTTAAGCTTTGCATAAATTAAAACAAGAGGTCTCTGAGTACAAAAGTGCAACTTTTTTTTTAGCTTGAAAACAACTAAGCTGGCATCTTCTAAAAAACTACTGCCTCAAGCCAAGTTTCCATAATCAGTTTTCCTTAAAAAGAGAGAGAGAAAGAGGAGAGGGGAGAAAGAGAAGGCATTAGTGTTTGTACATGTGTCCCAAACACAGAAGCATTGCTGCTGTTTTTAGTTCCTCTGCAAGTTGATGAAGCATCATAGTGGGTGACTTAGCCTGAAAAAATAAATTTGGAAAAATTTTTGGAGGCTCAGAACTTTGAGGTTTCTTCAGTAGTTGAGTATATAATAAGTGCTGGGACAGATAGGCTTATAGGCGTTCCAGAACCTCATCACTGTAACATAGAATAGGGTCTCATTCAGGTTAAACACGGTGAGTTGGAAGGAAGTGGTGAATCAGTTCACGGAGACATCCCAAACCCATGATGTTCCAAAGCATGACTGGTGGCATGTTCCCCCCTTTTTTCTAAGTGTTAAACTTTGAGTTTTCAAAACAATATACACTCAGCCACCTTATTTTTGACAAGGGGGGCAAACATGTTCACTGGAAAAAAGATAGCTTCTTTAACAAATGGTGCTGGAAAAACTGGCTTTCCACATGCCAAAGACTAAAACTAGACCCATGTCTATCACCATGTACTAAAGTCAGAATGGATCAAAGATCTAAATATCAAAACAGAAACACTAAATCTACTGGAAGAGAAAGAAGGTAAAACTCTGAAAGACATAGGGGTAGGCAGAGAGTTCATGAACAAAAACCAAACTGCATGGGAAATACTTCAAAGAATCAATAACTGGGATCTCATCTGATTGAAAAGTTTCTGCCCATCAAAAGAAATCACCAACAGAGTGAAGAGAAAACTCATGAATTTGGGTAAGATTTTATCCAACTGCCCCTCAGACAAAGGACTCCTGTCTAGAACATATAAAGATTTAAAAAAAGTCAGGCCCCCAAAATTCAAAGACCCAATCCAAAAATGGGCATCTAAGATGAGCACACACTTCTCAAATGAAGAAATACTAATGGCTAATAAATATATGAAAAAATGTTCAACATCATTAGTTATTTGAGAAATACAAATTAAAACAACATTGAGATTTCATCTCAGCCCACAAAGAATGGGTATTATTAAGAACTCAACCAATGACAAATGCTGAAGAGGCTGTGGGGGAAAAGGAATACTTCTCCACTGCTGGTGGGAGTGTCAATTGGTGAAACCTCTGTGAAAATCAGTCTGAAGATTCCTCACAAAACTAGGATTGGAAGTCCCACTTAACCCAGCTATTCCCCTTCTGGGTATTTTTCCAGAAGAATTAAAAACCTCATACTACAGCAATATATGTGCACCCATGTTTATAGCAGTGCAATTTGTCATAGCTAAGCCTTGGAAACAACCCAAATGCCCATCAACTGAGGAGTGGATAAAAAAGGTGTGATATTTCTATATAATGGAGTACTACTCAGCTACAAGAAAAGATACTCTCAAGGCTCTTGTAAGTAAATGGATGCAACTAGAGACCATACTCATAAGTGAAATACATCGGACTCACATGTGTGAGCATCACATCGTCTCCCTGGTATAAAACCTGAAAGAGTAAATACAACCCAAAATGTACTATAGATAATAAGAAAGGGAAAGAAACTGCTCAAAGGAAGGAGCAACTGGGATGAGGGAAAGAAGAAAAAGTACTAAGGCAAATTATATATATATATATATATATATATATATATATATATATGGTATAACTGTACTGTTGGTGTCTCATGGTTTTTTGGGAAGTGCTAATATTTAAAAGGGGTTTTTTTCCCTACTATTCTGACCAATTTTGCATGCTTGTATCTGGTAATCTGAGCAATTTATGTGATGACAACAATCTGCAGTATAACAACCAATAGTGAATTCCCACAATCCTACCTAGTGCCACTATGTATTGTCTCTAATGTTCTTTTAAATTATTATTTTCTTATTCTCTTCAATGATTTGATCAATCCTCTATTCTTACATCTGGTAATCTGAGCAACTTCATTGAAGATAACGATATGTAATATAACAACTACTGTTAATCCCTATCATTTGGTTTGAAATCCTGTATCATTTCTAATATCTTTGCTTTGTGTTGTTTGTATTCTGCTTTTGTTCTTTTTATTTTTGTACTATTTTCTTTAAAAATACAAAAAAAGGAAAAAAATTACTAGCAAGCCCCCAAAATGATATAAAATTCCATGACACTAAACACACATTAATCCTCTTGCATACATATATGCAACTTTTTAATTACATTTTTGAGTATTACCCTTCTTTTTTTATTAGTACATGTTTGCTATACATAATAATTACATTCATTATGGGAAATTGGTACCTATACATAACACATTTTAATTCTTTTTCCTTCTCTTTCCCCTTATTCTATTCTTAAGAAACAGGAAAAGGGTATGATCTTCTAGAGACATGGCCTCCCATTTGATTCACATACCATCATCACAAAGTTAGTGGTACCAGTCTTCTCTATTTGCAGTGTCTGCTCTGCACAGGGCTGGTTTATGTTTATAATGAAGCTTATTATGAATTGATGAGCCCTGATTGACTGTGGAATCTCTGACTAGGCCTGCTGTTGTGTTTTACCTGGGTAACATATATCCCATTTGTGACTTCCTGCTCTGCATCAGGTACCTATGTAAATTATTTTTATATACATTATTTATCATCATCCAATAACTCTGCCCATTCTAAAAAATTTGAAAAGACTAGAAAGAAATGAAAGCTACTTATTATTCCTTCATTTTCCATGTTCCCATATTATCTCCTGATCTTACATATTTCTTTACACAATAGTGATCATAGTATAGATAATCATATTATACATAGTACTCTCAATTATGTGCATGTTTTTCACTTAACCTAATAATGTAAGTGAACTTTCATGATATTAAAAACTCTGTTAAACTGAAGTTGTTTTAAACTTTTAAGTTAGAGAGGCCTTTATAGAGTCGGGCAGTGCTATCCAGGACATACTAACTACCTTCAAAAGTAAATCCAATCCTCAAAATCCTACAGGTAAACTAGGTTCCCTTGTAATAAGGACAGTGATCTCTGTCTTACTGCATCTCTCAGGAATCCATGTTCAAAGGATTCAGTGGTCAAACTCTTCAGTTACATAGGTCTTGTGTTTCTTACCCTTCTGAAGGACACACACTTGAGCAGTTTTTGGATGACTGTGGGGTAGCAAGAACTGATGTCCTGAGAACATTGGCACCGTTTGATACAATTGATACACCCTGCGGCTTTTTCAATCCGGTCTGTTTCTGCATAGCTGATACCTGTAATCATGTGAAAAGTAATAAATTTTCAGTGAAAGGGAATAGTGCTTTGATCCTTCTCTTTGTCTTTGAACTGTTAAAAATAAGTTAAAAGCCATTGTAGAAGGATCACAATTTTTAAAAAAACTCTTGTCACAGTAACTCTATCCAGGTCAGGAAAACTTAACTCTTTTGAAGAATATGTTCATAAGTCACTACTGAAAACTTAAGTATTTTTTAGGCTGTGATTAAGAACTTATGGTGGAAAGTGGCAGCAGTTTCAAAACCCGCAAGGCCTGGGTATTCAAAAGATTAGGGTTTTCTTAGAAGTGCATTTACTTAAAGATTTGAGAAATATCTAACATCTTCATATTGATTTTTCTAATCCTCACATAATATTTATTTACCCTTTTTTCCTTTAATAAAGTTTTAAAATTATTCTCTACATGTATTCATATTTTCACATTTCTATTAGATTTATTTCTAGGTACTTGATTTTTTTTTAGTGCTATTGTGAACAATATATAGAAAATCATGTTTATAACATTTCCCCTTCAGGGTATGGACCTATAAGAATTGAAAGCAGGGGCTTGAACAGATACGTATGCACTAATATGCACGACACCACTTTCATAATCGTCGAAAGATAGAAAGAACTGAAATGTCCAGGAGTGGATGAATAGATAAGCCAGCGTGGTAAACTCATGCGTACAGTGGAATATTGCTAGATATGGGAAGAAAATGCTTACCCATGCTGCAGTGTGGATGAGCTTCGGGTGCATTGTGCTGAGTTAAACAAGTCAGTCACCAAAAGACAGATGCCGAATGATTGCACTCATATGGGGCACTTTGAAGACTCAAAACAGAGAAGACAGGAGGTGGAAGGTGACTGTCCGAGGGGGAGGGATGGGTAGTTATTGCATAACGGATATGAGGTTTCCGTTTGGGACAATGAAACCGATTCTGGAGATGGATGCGAGTGAGAGCTGCACAGTATTGCGGCTCTACTTACCACGGCGAAAGGTCACACTGTGAATCTCACGTTAGTGTGCACTTCCATACGGTAAAAATTGCATATTGTAAAACTTATTGCTGGTGTATAGAAATGCTTCGGGTTTTTTGCATGTTGAGTTTTAACCTAGCAAACTTGCCAAATTATAATTAATTATAGTATATTCCTCATCTAGACTTCTGTGGATGCACTCCCGTCTTATGTATATAATGAGTTTTACTTCTTTTCCAATCTTTTATTTCTTTATCTTTATCTTGATTTTTATGCTTTTATTTCTTATGGTTATTATTTCTTTTATGCTTTTATTTCTTTATCTTGATTCATCCAGTTACCTATGACATTCAATAAAACTAATGATAGTGATGTTAAGAGGATCCTTTGCCTTGATCTTAAAAGAAGCGTTTTGGGTGTTTCCCATTAAACACATGTCGTTTTTGTTTCATTTCATTTGTTGATGGCCTTTATAGGATTAAGGACGTTCCCTTCTATTTCTAGTTTGCTAAGATTGAATTTTTTTTCTGAGTGGCTATGGAATGAGTTACTGAAATGTGATTTTCCTCTAAACTGTTCATGTGATAAGCTACAATAATTGATTTTCTAATGTTAAATCAATCCATAATTCCTGGGTTAAACACAAATTGATTATGATGTATTATATTTTTCACACAGTACTGGATTCACCTGACATTGTATCTCAGATTTTTTTGTCTAAGTCCATGAATACAATTGTCTTTTATTTGTTTTCTCAAATCATTTTCATAAGGGTTGACATTGAGGTTATATTAACCTAATAAAATGAGTTGCAGAATGCAATTATTTCTGCCTTTACTGTTCAGTAGAATTTACCACTGAAACTAAAATTGTCAAAGTTTTTCTATTTTAAGACTTCATATACCATCTGGTCTGTTATAGCTTCTCTGTTCTCTCTTACTAGTGAAAACAGTCATAGACAATACATAAATAAATGTGGCTGTGTTTCAATAAAACTTTATTTATAAAACGAAGTAGAAAAAAGATGAGGGAGCAGGCCAATTTTCATCCCTGGATGACTGGCTTAAACAGTCTGAGATGGAATTTCTTCATGGAAAGGTTTTTTTTTCTCTATTTCTTTAAATTTTAGAATTCCCTAGAGAGATTTTATACTTTAATGTATCAATTTATTATGTTGTATTTCCAGGAATATTTCCATTTTGTTAAAGGTTTTTAATTTATTAAATAAATACCTTTTATTAAATTTCTATCATTTATTCCTTTGTAATTCTTGCATTTTATTTTCTGTAGTTGATTATTGCTGCTATTTAGGTTTGTGTGCTTGTTTCATTTTTTTTTTCATCTTATTGTCTGAGAATTTTTCCTTAGCCTCCTCATAGAAGTAACTTTTAACCTTATGTGTTCCTCCTCTGCTTGTGCACTTCATTATGTGTGTGTGTGTGTGTGTGTGTGTGTGTGTATAATATTATATACATATATGTATATATATTTTTTTTACTTGTGATTTTTTTCTAGCTCCTTTGGATTTTTAAATTTTTTTGAAATTTTTTGAATGGATGTTTACTTTTTAGTTTTTATCACTTTTTCTCTTCATATAGTTGAAATTAGAGATTTACTTTATGGTTCAGTATTTTGTTAGTTTTCCTGAATGATGTATGAGAGTTTGAAAACACATATATCCTGCAGTTATTTAATTTAGTAGTGTTTACACGTATAGTAAAATAAGCATAATAATGTTTTGGGATATTATATTATTAATAATTATTTTCTATCACTTCTGGACCTCAGATTAAATGCAATAAATGCAACAATTCTTTTTTTCTGCTCAATATGTCAAGCACTGAGGAATGTATGTCAGAGTCTGCCAGTGTGTGTGGATTATCCTCTCAAGTTTCCTTCCTTTCTTCCTTTCTTCTTTCTTCCTTTCTTCCCCCTTTTCTTCTTTTCCTTTTCCTTCTCCTTCTCCTCCTCCTCCTTTTCTCTTTCTCAGCTATGTAATATTCCATGTATTTTTAGAATTTTTAAGTCTCTTGATGAATTGAATAATTTATTCTAGTGATGCTTTCAACCTATAGCACCCTTTTTGCTTTAAAATCTATTAAACTATATTTTATTATAGCTGCAATGATATACTTTTAGTTTTAATTTCATTAACATGTTTTATATCCTTTTACTTGCAACTATTCTGTCTCTTAATTTAGGTCTATCACTTCTCTATTCTATTAATTGATTTTTTTCAAATCAATCTGATAATTTTTTATCTTTTACTGGGCCTTTTATCTACAATAACCATAATTGTAAATACATTTGAATTTATTTTTATAGCATCTTGGATTTCTCTATATTTTTCTCTTCAAAATTTCTTTGAATTATTTTTTACTTTATTTTCCTTCATTATTTTAGGAATTATGTCCAATATTTCAATTGTTGGTAGCCATTCTAGAAATTGGATTGGGATTTATTAAAGCCTAAATTTACTTAGAAAAATAGAGAAAGCACTAATTAGCAAAGAGATCTTTGAATATGTCAGTACCTGTTGCCCTGTATGTTAGGCTATATTATAATTCAGATTTAAACCACAGCAGGTAATGTTATTTTCTATAGCTATAGTTTGTTTGGATTGAACCATACCTTTCACCATCAAACTCCCATGTTTGGTTATTTTCTTATTGCTGAAACAAAATGCCTGATACCCACAAATTAAAGAGGGGGACAGGCTTATTTTAGCTCAGAGTTTGACGGTTCCAGTGCATAGTCAGCCACTCCAAGGCAGGACACGCAGAGGGCAAGGCAAAGGAGAACCAGCCCGTGGCAGAAAAACGCAGCAACCAGCCTCCGTTTCCCTATTTATTCCATTTAGGCTGTAAGCCTGTTGGTTGGTGCCCCTGACACCCAGCGTGGATCTTCTGCCTTCAGCAAATCCAGTTAGCCACACCCAGAACTGTGCTAATCCAGTCAGTGAACTGATCCACTTATTACATCCGTGATCTAGTGGCACACGCCCTCGATCCAATCACTCCCTGAAACCGCATCTGTGAGCTCATGAGGTTTTGAAGGACGTTTAATATGTAAACCATAACACTCCCCGGTCCTTTTTGTGAAAGCAGTGCCGAGGGGTGAACGCAGGGCCTCCCACGGCACTCAGGCAGGCTCCCGCAAGCAACCCCTTCAGCCTTTCCCACTGTTCTTCTCTTTGCCCCCTTTGCATTTCACATCTTCCATCTTGGATCATTTTTATTTCCAGGAAAATACATCCTGTAGTGATTTCTTTTTCTGAATTTTATTTTATTTGTGCGAATGAGGATTGAACTCAGGTTGCTGTAACATTGAGCAGCATGCCCAGCCCTTCATTTTAATGTTGAGACAGGGTTTTGCTCAGTTGTCCAGCTGGACTCCAATTTGGAAACCTCCTGCCTCAGCAGTTCTGTACAGTCCTAGATCACAGGCCTGTGCCATCACACCTGTGTGGTGCTCTTTGCTTTATAGGGTTCTGAGTACACTGAGATCGTGCGAGCCCTTCAAGATTCTGTACTGCTGCTGTTGAGATGCCGGCTGTCATTTCATATTTAATTTTGCTCAAATGAATGTAACTGGTTCATTCTTTGAATGTGAGGCTTCTTTTTTATCTTTAGCTTTCTACCATTTAACATACTCATAGGTTTAAATTTCTTTTTCTAGTTCCTCCAGATTTATTGACTCCTCACTTTGTCAGGTTGGTGTGTTTTCATCAGTTCTACACAACCGTCTATTCCAGTTATTTTCAAGGGCCGCCCACTCTGCATTCCACCTACCTGCCTCCCCCCCAGCCCCCCGCCCTCTGCTTTCCTTCCTCCTAAAACTCGTGTCTGTGGTCTGGAAGACCTTCTTTTTCTGTCTTCTATGACTCTCATATTACCTGTAACACATTTAAGGGAACATCTTATAGTTAGTTTCTAGTTTGTTGATTATTATATGTGATCTGCTATTGAATCTGATTATTAGGAATTTTATTTAATAGAATTTCACATATTTGGAAATAATTTTAAATTTAGAATGATTGCAAGGACATAAGCTACGAATAGTTCTATGTCCCTTTTACCCAGTTTTTCTGATTCTCATTTCACTCTATTTACTTATTTTCTCTCACATATATTTTTTCCAGAGCAATTTGAGGATAAATTACGCACATTTTCACCTTTTCTTCTAAATAACTCAGTATATTCTTAAGAATGTGGATATCCTCTTACATTATCACAGTATAATTATCACCTTCAATAAATATTACAGCCGTATGATACTTTTGTCTTACCATTTTCACTGTTAGCCTAATCTTCTTTATGGTGCTTTTTCACTCCCTGTACAAGATGAAGTGTAGGGGTGGGTATTTCCTGGAGCTGTTATGTCTCTTTAGCCTTCCTTAATGTGGATTTCCACAGTGTTTTTTTTTTCTTCTGCCTACCACTGACATTTGGAAAGAATGCAGTTCTTACCTTCTTCCCCAGTACTGTTTTTAAAATAAAATGTTCATGTCTTTGGGTTTACGTGGTGTTTTCTCAGGCATAATGATATTAATGGATACTTAGAATAACATAAAGGACGCAGTGTCCATCTGTCCTTCTTTGATGATAATTTAATCACTGGTGAAGTGGTTCTTCGGTTTTTCCACTTATAATCACTGGTCCCCCACCCTTGGAACCAGTAAGCAGGAGATGCTTTAAAAATATACAACTAGCTTGTTAATCATCAGAATTCCACCGAGTGTTGAGTGTCTACTGAAGAAAATTGTCTAATCCAGTTGTTGCCAGAATAGTTGTACAATCAAGATATTTTTACATTTCCAGAATTTCTCCCACATTTATCAATCTGTGGTAGTCTAATGTTAGCAAGAGTCTATTTTTCCTCTTGTTTAAAATAATTTAATTTATAAATAATAGTTGCATGTTTTTATGGGGTATAGTGTGATGTTTTGACATATGTTTACAATGTGAAGTGATTGAATCAAGTTGACTAACAAAGTTATCTCATATACTTACCGTTTTTAGTGGTGAAAGAATTTAAAATTAATAATTTTGAAATATGCCATGCATTATTATTTATCATAGTCACTAATATATGCAATGGATCACTTAAACTTATTCTTTCTGTGTAACTGAAACTGTGTTCCCTCTGATCAGCACCTTCTCTATCTGCCCTGAGAACACTGGGCTCATATACCACTTACCTCACACCCGTGAGACCCTGATACCCAGCACCCGAAACAAAACCCAGCTGCCTTTCCCTGCCCCCTCCCTTGTGCATTCTCTGCTAACCATCTTTCTACCCTCTCCTTTTATGAATTCAACTTTTTCAGACATTACATGGAGGTGAAAACATGCAGAATTGTCTTTTTCTGCTGGGTGTACTTCGTTTAGCACAATGTCTTCTATAAGTATGCATTTTTTTCTCTCTCATTAATACACATTTTTAGTACATAACACCTACATTCCTTAGGGTTGGTACCTGTACATAATACAGCTTCATTCCTTTCTTTTTTTTTTTTGCATGCCCTTTCCCTTCCCTCTCTTTCCCCTCCATCTATCTCGATTCCCTTCTCTCATCTTCTGTACATGGTTCCAACACACAATGTGTACATGCCTTGTGTAGAGCTGGTGCCTGTACATAACACATATTCCTATTTCCACCCTTTTTCCTCCCCTCCCCCTTTCTCTGCCTCCTCATCCCCTTCTCCTTTGAGAAAGATCTACCTCTGTCTTTCCTGTCATCTGCCTTTTATTTTGCTCTTTATTTGTACTTTGGGTTTCTCATATAAGAGAAACCATGTGACATTTAAGCTCGTGTGTCTGCTTTATTTCACGTAACATTGTGGTTCATCTATTTTATCACAGATGACTGCATTTTCCCTTTTTTAAGGCTAAATAGTATTCCATTGTGTATATGCACCACATGTTCTATTACCGTCTTCTTTACCATTGACACCTAGATTGCTTCCATATCTTAGCCATTGTAAATAACGCTGCAGTGAACATGGGAATGCAGATAACTCCTGGGCATACCGGTTTCAGTTCCTTTGGGTATAATGTCTGAAATGGATTAGTGGGTCGTTGGTAATTCTTTTTTTAGTTTTCTAAGGAATGGCCCGTATTGTTTTCCATAACGGCTGTAATACGTTATATTCTCACCAAGGGTGCACAGTAGTGCACAAGGGAAGGACTCCCCCCCCCCCCCGCACCCTTGCCAGAGTCTTTCACGTTGCTGTTGTAACGCATATGAGCTGACACCTCACTGCGGTTTTAATTTGCATTTCCCTGATGGTCAGAGATGATGAGCATGTTTTCACGTGTTACCCGCTTGTATGTCCTCTTTTGAGAAGCCTCTCTTTAGGTTCCTTGCCCATTTTATTTTTGATTCAGTTATTTGTTTTCTTGTTAATTGAGTTGTGTGAGTTCTTCACATACTTTGGATATCAGCCCCTTGTCAGATGTGTGGTTGTAAAATACTTCCTTTCAGTCTCTGGGTTGTTTCCTTTTTGTTTTGCAGAAGTTTTTTTAAATTTCACATATTTCCATTTGTTTTGTTTGGCTTTCCTTGTTGTTTGTTTTCTTTTGTTTTATGGTTTTGTTGCTTGTGCTTCAAGGCCCTATCCAAGAAATCTCTGCCAGAACAATGTTGTGGAGATTTTCTCCTTTATTTTTTCTGGGAATTTTATAGCGTCAGAGCTTATGTTTAAGTCTCCAATCCATTTTGAGTACATGTGTCATTATTTTATTTGTTGATGGCCAGATTTTTCCACTATCATTCATTGAAAAGACCCCCCCCCCCAGGGGCTGGGGATATAGCTCAGTGGAATAAGCGCCTGCCTAGCAAGCGCAGGGTCCTGAGTTCAATCCCCAGTACCGCCAAAAAAAAAAAAAAAAAAAGAAAAGACCCCCCCTGTTATGCACTGTATTTTCTTGGAAACAGTGTATTTGCTTGACCCTAAAATATGTGGGTTTATTTATGGGCTTTTTACCATGATCCATTGGCCATCATGTCTGTTTTATACTGTTTTGATTACTGTAGTTTCATAATAGATTTTTAATTCAGGTCATAGGTATTCCTCTTATTAAAAAGATTTGTGTATGTCAATATGGTTTATGAATTTCTACTTATTACAATACTCTTGAACTCAGTACTTAATGATGTTAGTACTCATTGTCACAGATTTGGGTGATGGGAGCAAAACAGGAAATAATTGCCTCCTTGATCTTTAATATGCACTCTCTTCATTGTTTTGAGCAACTTGCCAGCATAATAAGATTTATTTTGTATCTTCCTTATCCCTGTTGACTCTATTAGAGATTCTTCTGAAAACACTAGCTGTCTTGGTGTCTCTGTCTCAAATTAAATATCTGACACATTTCCATTGACCCATTCATTTCATTCACCCTATTGTGTTTCCTTACTTGTTTGGTGGTTGCTTTCTTCTGAAGTGTTCATTTTTTCTGGAATTCTGTAAATCCTTGATACATAGCATAAAGGTGGCTGTTACTACACATTTGGTTCTTTTCATGCCTGTAGCAAAACTACCAATATGGAATGTTTTTGTAATTTTAGCTTGAGGTTTCTCAAACCACTCCATGTAAATTAAATCTTTAAAATTTTATGAGGGTCTGTTTCTCACTATGCATTATTAGAGGAGTTTTGTTGTTGTTGTTCTGCTTCTGAACAATAGTATTTGAGATGAGAGATTTTCATTGCAGTTTACTTGAGTGAGAAGGTAGTCTATTCCTTGTTTCCCTAGTGCTGAAGATGTAGGTCTTTCCTGTCCAGCTGTGTTGAGAAGGCTCCTATTGGATTACTTGACTTGGGTAGGTCCTGTGCTGTTTATTCTCTTGAGGCTTGAATTTGTGAAGACTTGAAACAAAAGCCAAAATTCAACTCTGTTTGGAAAATACCCTCAAGACAAAAGCAAGAACTACAACACTTTGTTTTGCATTCTTTTAATTCTTCCTATTTCTAATTGCTTACTCGCTAACTCATTGGTACAGACCATAAGGACATCTTACAATTCAATGTATTTAGTTTTTTATTTGTTTTCATTGAAGTACCTCTTGGTTCCGAATCTCCCACAGCATAAGCCTGGAGATTGTCATGTTCCTTCCAATCACTGGCTCTGAGACTTGGACCAAAATATTCTAATATAAAAATCAAGTAAATATGTTCTTTACCCCAAAAAATAAAACATGTAAACATCAGTGTAGTTTAAATCTCTTCCTCTCTTGTAGTTATTGTCAGATGCTTTCAAATATATTCTTCCTTCTTAAGTAGAATTAATAATTCATTATTCTATGAGTCTCTACAAATAGCTTCTTGTTTTGCAGAGTGCATCATGAATGTCAAGTGCTTTATAGCTTGATCGAGTTGGAGAACTGCTGATGCAACCAAATGTAATCACTTAGTGTTCTTCCCAAGCACCGGTGCTTCTGTGATTTACTCCCTTTGCTCTCAGGACCCAAGACACTATTTGCTTCTACATGTTTCAGTGTTGCCATTTGGAGGGGGGAGTTTTTTTCAAAAGGTAAAGTTACCACTTCCACAAACTTGCCTTTATTTTTCTCTCTTAACTCTTTCTTCCTTTACTAGTGTATAAGTTCCTAAAGTTTTAGCTTAATCCCACAGATTTTATCTTTGTTGTAGCTTCTGTTGTGTTTCCCGCAGTCCACAATAGATAGTTCTTGTATATCTGTTGAAGGAAGTGAGACAATAACAACACAATGGAATGCCCAAACGTTGCCCATTGGACTGTTTTAGTCCCCGAAACCATTAGTGGTGCTGCAGTTAAAGTTCTCATCATGGAAGGAAGAATGACTAAGTCTCAGTGTAACCTGGATTCTTCCACCTACCTTCCAAGATCCAGTTATGGAGTACAGTGGGTGTTACGGAACACAAAATCACCTTGCTGGCGTTTAGAAAACAAATGATGAGTAATAAACTGGGAAGAAATTAATGATGAAAAACTTCTTTCTCCCTTTTCTACTTCTCTCCATGGGTTGCTTCTTTGGAAATTTGCACTCCAAACCAGAGCCCACAAATAAATGAATCTTTAATCCTTTGGCGGCAAGCAAAGCTTTCTCTCAGATGTATTTTATGACTTTGGCTTGCTGTGGAAAGTTTTCTTTCCAGAGATGGTCTCATGGCAATATCCTTCAAAAGATTGCATTGTACAGTTTGAGTTCTTCCTCTTTATTGTTGCCTTAGCTTTGCTTTGGAGGGCATTTTCTTCATTTCAGCCAGTTTGTGGAAAGAGACATAACTTTCATACAGCTAATTAGATCATTATTTTGTTTCATACTAAATTTTATCAAGAGCACCACTGACTTTGTATGAACAAAACTAAAAATGTGAGAATAAACTATTTTCCAAGGTTTTTAATTGTATACTCTAAAAAAGAGTAATTCTCAGGATTTATTAATTGTTGGGTTATGGTCTTATGTGGAAGAAACCAGCCTGCAACTTTCTCCCATGTTTAACAGCATTTTTGCTGACAACTTTAATGGACTTAAGTGTTCTGGAACTAGGGATTGAAATCTAATCTTTCCCTGAACACCAGGGCTGCTTTGTTGTGGTGCTTCCATTTGTGGCATAATGAATGTGTAGGATGCTAATGATGTGGTCTCTAGGTGTTCTCCTACCACACAGAACACTGATAATGAGCTGCGAGTAATCGGGTATGAGTCCCTAAAGATGAATCCTGATTACCTTCGTGGGGCCATTCCGCTCTGCTCCTTTCCTCCTTGATGTTTCTGTAAAGAACATTTGGATTTTGAAGAGAGTGTTGCATATTTGACTTTTAATTAGATTTGCAGTGTGTTGGGTTAATAAACTAAGGCTTCCTCTTCTTCAGTTTGCACTGAAGGAGTTGTGTGTAGATGTGGCAGGGTGGAATAAGGGGGAAATGAGGGTCATGTGGGCAGCTATGGTGATGCCTCTTTCCTCCTGCCTCAGTCATCCAGGGAAAGTTTATAGTGGCTGAAGGTTGATTTCTTCTCTTGGCCCATAGCCACAGACAGCTTTCAAGGACATGCCAAACTATTGCATCTGCCCTGCTTAAGGAGACAGTGTCAGAATGAAATATGAGCATTGTCTGTCAGGGCCACATCAGGGTCTTGGAGCTTAGTACTCTCTGCTAACATCCAGAAAACAGATCACCTTAGCTGATCACACTTTTGTGCTTCCTGTGATGTTAGTTAGGGATTTATGAGGACATCCTGACTTTTTCTTAGTCCATTTTCCTCCCAATTGTGCCTGTTTCCTTTTTGTGTGTGTTCAGTCCTGCTTTCCCCAGGCATAGTTTTCAGATTCGTGGTGGACATCAGAAATATTTTAATATGTTTAACCAACCCTGGTTCTCAGTGTGAGGGAGAGCTGAGGCAAGGAGAATCCCCTTCACATTCAATGCACAATGTGGTCTTTGAGCTTTATTTTTTTCAGTGAATCCAGCACTGTTCATGCTATGTCCCTAATATGGTGGGGAGTTCTTTCCTTACCATTTAAGAAAATTAGATGTCAAGCTTTTGCTTTGATCTCATTATTTCTTAAATGTCACTTATGTGATGGGCCAGGTTTCCTCCCCACTATAATTGTGTAGCTGGACCTTCCTTGTGTCTGCCTATACTGTTTTATTCTGAGTATACTCCTCCTCCTCTGTGAATCCAAAGATCTGGCATCATTTCCCTGAAGCCTCAGCAGAGTGAGAAAGTAGGATTTGAGATAGGCTAAAAACATGAAAGGGGACACAGGTTTCCTGCTCATCCCCCACAGGGAGTCTTTATGGGTACAGGTAGGCTCTTGTCCAACTCCTGGCCAACACAAGCATGGACAGTGTGGCACGGTTGTTGCTCTGCATCTCTGGTGTAACTGCTGCCCTGATTTTGTTTAGCAAGCTGCTATGCCAATTTACTATGCATGTTGTTACATATTCTGCTCTAATTTGACTGCCATTTTGCTTCAGTGAGACGATGATTGTTTATGGCAGGGCTGTAATGTGTTGTCAGCACAGGTTACTCGCTACTTGTTGGCAGTGGCCTAACATTGCCTGAGACATGGTGTTACTGTGAAATGGTTTGACAACGTTGAGACTGTAGTTATGTTGAACAGTAACAACTGTAGAGGTCAAGAAAGAGCGTCTAAGAGGAACTGTGTTCATGGGGGAAAGATGGAGAAAGAATACTAAGTAGAACAGTAGCAAATGTCATCAAAGTGCTTCATTTCACACAATTTTCATAATTTGGTTTGTTTTCTGTATGCAGTGTTGATTCAGCTGCTGCTAAGGAGTAGAAACACATTTTTGAGTTACAAATGAATTCTATGCAGTTGATCACCTTTTTAAAACACTCTTTGAAAGTTCTTAAGCCTGCCCAAGAATGCAGCAGACCCTCTTGTGTATGGGAGGCAAGGACTTGTTGGGCCACCTTCACAAGGTTTCAGCTTTGGACCTTACCTAACGAATATGTCATTATCCTGTTAAGCCACGTTGTGGCTACTTTTACTTGTATGAAAATACTTTGATAGTAGCATTTGTGTTCTTGGCTCTGAGAAATTCTCAAGATGTAGCCATGAGTGCAATGATAATTTTGTGATAGTAGTAGACATGGTAGATTTTGAAAGTGGTTAGAAAGTCCTGTTGGGTCTGTAAGATGGAGTGTCCCTAGCAAGCTTGATGAAATCTTTAGGAGCTTTGAATACACTTTGTATTTTATTATGCCATTTTTTGCTGCTGTGGTAGACTACCACACACTGGATAATTTTCATTAAACATTTATTTGAGTCAAGTACTGAAGGTGGAGAAGTCCAAAACCGTGGTACTACCATCTGCAGATAGTTGTCCTATGACAGAAAGCAGAAGACTAAGACAGAGACTCAGAGAGCCTTAATCTACTCATGAAGGCTGTAACCTCATTACCTAAGTACCTCTTATAGGCCAAATCTCTGAATACTATTGTACTGGCAAATAAATTCCAATATGAACTTTGGGAGGAACATTCAGAGCATTATCAGTATTGATTACTGGTCCTTTTCCAAGGAATCTGTGAAGTCAACTTTCTGGCTTGGTGGGATAGTTATGAAGGAGTTGCCACTCAACCCCTCCAAGTAAGGACAGTACAGAACAATACCTATAACAGGCTCCTCTGAAGTCCAGGTGGGGTCAGTTGTCTCTCATATCACAAGTTGCTGTGAAAGAACTCACTATGGCTTCTGATTCCTTTCGTCTATAATTTTCCAAACAGTTAGTTTAGGAAAATAATCAGAATTCTTAGTAAGGACATTTCACCTATGTGACCATCTCTGAGAGGAGATTAAGACAACCTTTATAGTGTCCATGACGAAAGACACCTGAGCATTTTTGAGCTTATTATGCAACTTGTAGTTGCCAAATAGGTTCCCGTCTAGTTCCAAATAACTTTCATTCTGAGAGATATGACCTCTGGGATCTTGTCAACCCTTTTATTTCACACACAAGTCCAGAACTTGGACAACGGCAGGCTTTATTTTTTAAAGGAAAAACAAAAAGCACATCCAGTTCTTAAGTTTGATCACTGATGAGTCCCACTGGGTCGGGAAATAGGAGAACAAGCGAACAGTGGATGGCATTGAACTTCCTCATTATCACGTCAAGGCTCTTGTGGTCCACGGAGGAGAGACTCCGCATTCTGTCTTTACCAACCTCAACTTCTTCCTTGGTGGTTTCGACAGATTATTTGACTGTTAACGCTCACATTAGGCCCATGGTACTTGTTTGACAGAGTGAGTCAGCTCTGATGCCAGTTCCCCCAGCAGACACCTCATTGTTGTTGACTACATCCTGTCAGGGTGACCTGGGGAGAAAGTGTGTGCTAGGGGTCCTAGAGGATTTTTCTGCAGGTGTTGACATTACTCCAATATGAGTAAGAATGCATAGAGCTCTTCTTTTACTTAGATCTCACAACGCTTTTGATTCATTGATTGTGTCTCACTCTCATTGTATTATGGAAAATAGGTACCACCTAATTTGAGGGAAGTCAGGGAAATGTCTTGTAAATATGGATACGTGGAGAAGGAAGGTCTCTCAAAGTCACAACTGAAATTTGTTCAAACTGTGAGGAAAACCAGCACAGTGGTACCCTCCTGTAAGCCCAGCATGCTGGAAAGTTGACACAGGAGGATCTCAAGTTGGTGCTTCCCCTGGACAGCTTCACTACTTAGAAAGACCCAATCTCAAAAAGTGGGGAGGGGCTGGGACCTCATAAAGCCTTAGGTTCCATCCCCAGCGCTACAACAAACAAAAAACTGAATCAGGAGGGGCACTAGAATTTCGCATTTTCTCTCAAAGTGTTTTTCATTCATTTTCTAATCCTATAGCACAGCAGCTTCTTCTCTTCCTAGGTATTCACCTAAGAGAAATGAAAACATGGTCCGCACAGTCTGGTGCACTCAAGATCATGATAGCTTTTTAAAACCTTTGTGTGTGTGTTTTGTTTTGTTTCTGGTACCAAGAATTAAATTCAAGGCTTTAGCACTGACCTACATCCCCAGCCCTTTTCATTATTTTATTTTGAGTCACAGTTTCACTAAATCACTAGTGTGCCTGGGTTGGGTTCAAACCGACAGTCCTTCTGCCTCAGCCTCCCAGAATGCTGGAATTAACAGATGTGTTCCACCATGTCTTACTTGATGCATATTTAATGAATGATAGCAATAAAATTGATAACTATCATATTTGAAATCTTTTGCTAAGATATATGTTGCCAAAAGTAATAAAAATATTGAAAAGTATCTGCGGAACTAAAACCAAGTGTTTTCATATTATATATATATATATATATATATATATATATAATTCCAAAAAAGCCTCTCCTTAATAACCGACCACAGTAGAATAATATGTTGGCCTCTACATTTATAATGAGGGGAATTCTGTGTCATTGAGGGGTGGATATGGGACTCTTGGATGCTTACTGTGATATTTATATTGTGGAAATGAAATATAATCTTAGGGGCCATTTATCAAGTTTAGAAATTTCCAAAGTGTGTACACACACACACACACACACACAATGTAAAAATATATATGTAATGTTGCAGTAAATACTGTTAGTTGAACTGTAGCCTTATGTGTACGCATATAACCTCTTAGAAAGTACATTTAATGAAAACAGGAGTTTAGCATGATACACTCAACTGCATTGGAACAACATGACTCTTCACCAGTGGCCATCACCTAAAGTGGTGGCTCCTTAGTTAAAGGTTCACTGAGTATTTTGGACCAAATAGCAAACTTGAGTTTTCACCTAATACTGTTTCATATGAAGATACCCATTATAACATCCTTAGGTCAGTATAATACCTATTACATTGTTTTGTCTCTAATAAATATTTATATTGTATAAATGGGAAAATTGGTGGGTTCCCTTGGTAGAAACATGATAATGGTATTTTCAAACTTAAATGGGTCAGAATTTTTATCCTCTAGAGAAAATTTCATGTCTGATTAAATAGTTTACATAAACTTAATCTTTTTCTGCTCAATGCATTATAATCTCAGATATTATTCATGTAGCTATTCCTCCGTGAACCATAAAATGTTCATTTCTTCAAAATGAATATGAAGCTCAAAGCATTAGTGGTCTTAAGAGCATAAAAACTTTATTGCTTTGTGCTTAACATTTTTCAAGTAACTTTGGAAAGCTAAAACAAATTTTGCATTTAGATTAATGGAAGATGTTTTCCATTTGAAGGAGCTGGCAAGGGAGCAACAATAACAAAAATCCCCGAAGGTTAAAAATGTAGTGCTTTTGATTCTTACCAGGACTGTGTTAGCAGAACAATCATTTCTCAGCGTGGAAAGGTATCGTAATTGGTCTATGCAGTGGCAATACTGAAAACGAGTATGCTTCAGAAAAAGCTAATATGACTCTACTTAATAATTTCCTTCAAGAGCCTGAATTTGAATGTATATTCCACCCAGCTTGAGGCAAACAATTTGTTCCTATAAGTTCTCGTGAAAGTTACCAGGGGGTCATACAATTTATTTTTGTCTTGAAGTTTTCAAAACGGTGTAGAACTAAAGACACATTCACTTACATTGTTCCACTAGTGATTTGATCTAATTGGCAATGCTGTTTTCTCTATTGTATTGGAAAAGTAGAAGCATTCTTAAATTGCCATGACCAGAGTTTCTTCATAGAGACGTTTCTTTTTTTCTTTTTTTCATTTCTGGCCTACTTGTGAAGGTTTACATTTTTCAACAAGCTACTAGTCCAAATGGATTTGAGTTGTAGTTCTTTCCTTAAATGTGATGTTATTTATCCTTTTCAC
The DNA here is from genome assembly GCA_004027595.1 of Dinomys branickii. Taxonomy (NCBI): domain Eukaryota; kingdom Metazoa; phylum Chordata; class Mammalia; order Rodentia; family Dinomyidae; genus Dinomys; species Dinomys branickii. The sequence goes on along the minus strand of PVLD010000606.1, from coordinate 55,886 downwards.
TAAGATTACTTTGTTTTTCAGTCTCTTTGCTTGTATTAAAGTTTTTGCTGTGGGAAAAATTTCAAAGGCCCTCCGAAGAAGAGAAGGATCTGTACGTGGAGTGTGGTGAACAATGTGAGACAATGTTGTTTTCAGTGAATATCTAACAGTTGTAGTGGAATGTGTTAGTCACTAGAGGTTAGACCAAGTATGGAGGCATGACATGGTTCTTGCCTTGAAATGTCAAAAGCATGTGAAAGAAACAGCAAAATTTTTGAAGTGAGGGGGAGGTATGGTTTGATACTTGAGTTTCTGTTAAGTTTTATCCTGTACTTATAGAAGTGTCAATAAGTTAAACATCAAGTCATGATATTAAAATAAGGTGTGGCCTCTTTAATCGCACAGAACACTATACTTGGAGGCAATCACCTTCAGTTTATTCTATATTCCTTTAGTCATAGAATTCCTTAAGATGAATGGTTTTGAGAACAGCATTTATTACCTTAACCCAAGAACAGTGATGGCTTCTAGTCTTCAGATCTAAAAGCTCGAAGACTGAGAATTACTTTACCCTCAGCCTATTGCTGACTCCTAGAAGTTGGCCAGTGAAAAAGAATGGGCAGAGGAGGTGCGTGGTAGTTTATAGACAGCTGCAACTGGCCAGACCTTGTTGTGAGTCTGTTCCTGTAAATCTGTCACCTATATGACAGCAACTGTATCTGCTAAGTTTCTTGTGCAGTGTACACTTTGTCTTTTTACTGTAATAAATTAGAGTATTTCCTACCTAGCTATTTGTTTAATAAAGTGAGTAGTGTGGTAAGACTTTAAGGCTAGAAGGTATACATCATCACTGCAGAGAAAAAATTGTTTCGATCCCTTCTTGTGAGCATTTTAGATCAGTTTTCCTAATGAGCATTTTAGATCAGTTTTCCTAATGAGCATTTTAGATCAGTTTTCCTAATGAGATGCCATTTCTTTCTTCTGTTTCTTTCTGTGGTAGGACTTATAACGAGAAGAATGTGTAAAACCCAAGTGTCAGGAGGACAGATGAGGAGAACAAATGCAGAGGCATGAAGAGAATAAGCAGAAATGTTTACCCCTGAGTGACGGGAACATTGGATAGTGACTGGGACTGAGAACATTATGTGATTGTCTTATATAGGACTGATCACTGACGCCCACCAGAGAAGTCTAGGTTTCATAACCTAAGTGTGATTCATTTAGGAAAAATTGCTATCAGAAGCTGTTTAAACACTGTGAAGACAGTTAAGTCTGATTTCTGAAAGAAGTACAATAAGTCAGGTTTTTCTTAGGAAAGCCCAAGTCAAATAGGGCTGCTGTGTAAGTTGTGTAATTTGTGACTACAATGTCATTGGTGTCCTCCGGCTTGTGCAGTGTGCAACCTGCAAAACTGTGTGAAGCAACACAGCAGTTCTTCTCCTAGGAATACTCTCTAAAGAGTTGAAAATACGTTTCTATAAAACTAGTACGGAATCTTAATGGTGGCATTATGCAAAACAGCTGAAAAGTGGAAAAAAACTCAAATGTTCTTCAGTCAAACCAGGTAAACAAAATATGGAGTACCCACAAAATAGAATATCATTAAGCTATATAAAAGGAATGGAGTACTGATGCATGCTACAGTGTGGATGAACCTTGAAAGCATTTTGCCAAATGAGAAGCCAGATGTAAAAAACCACACACTGAATGATTTTGTTGATACGAAATATCTGTAGTAGGTAAATTTGTTGTCAGTTGCTGGGGGTTGAAAGAATATGAGGAGGGCCTTATTAGTAGGTTTGAGGTTTTATTTTTAGAATTAGATAGTGGCAATGGTTGCATAACCATGAGAAATACCAAAAACCCAGTGAAATACTTTGAAATGGTTAGAATGATGAATTTTGTACAAATTCTATCTCGCTTAAAAATTCAATAGAGGAAGAAAATTTCAAAAATTTAACCACTGGAGGCTGTGTATAGATAGGCATGAGGGAACGTTTTGAGGGTGGAATGTTACAAAAGTAGATTGTATAGCTGTATACATTTAGTAAAACTCGTGCAATGACACTCCAAAGATTTGGATGAATTTTATGGTATACAGTTCTACCTTAGTGAAGCTGGGGCTTTAACTACATGAAGTCAGCACCATGGTATAAATTTCAGAAATATCAAAGGAGAGCTTTTCAAGTGGGAGCTTATCGTAAGTAATGCCGGGCGGTATTTGGGTTTCCCTTGAGTCAGTAGGCGCCTGACAGGCAGCACCGTGTGGGAGTGGCTTGCCCATGGGTGCGGGACGTGTCTTCACCCAGCACTGTCACAGGTGACACCCCACCAGTTTATTGGTGACACCACAGTTTTTTCTGTGCAGATAAGTCACTCTGCTGATAATATTTGCACATCAGGTTTCACCTACTGTTTGTACTACTACTTCTCAAAAATCTGATGGATTTGGTTGTAGAATCCTGGTATCAGCTTCTCTTACTCTTATTTTAAATATCTATGTGCTGCAGCAAGTCACACTGTGAAATTCTCTCACACTGGTTACTGTTTAGTGCAAGGAAGTGGCATTTCCTCATTACCTGTCAGAGATAAACTCTAAGTGTTGTGTTTCTTTTTTCCTGAAACATGGAATAATATATTCAAAAATCTGTTCTCTGTAGCCTCATTTCTCTGAACTGTGTTTTGCTGAGTGCTGACATGCGACGCAGACTGCGTGGACTTTAGTCCCAGGAAAATCTCATCTTCTCCCCAGGACGCAGTGCTGACTCTTGTTGTAGTCACAATGTGCTGACACGATAATGGGACGTGAGTGGGCTTTGGAATGCCGAGAGGGGCAGAGGCAGACAGTTCCATGGCCTGAATTTCGTGAGCCGTGTGACAATGAGAGAGATAAGTAGATGTGACAGTTATGAATGATCCTCTGTCATGCACTTTTGCGTTTCCACTCAGATAAACTGACGCTGCTGTCAAACACCAGCTATGGTGAGCTGAGACCTCTGATGAACCTTCTAATATGGTAAATGGGAGTCTTAATTCTTCATTAACTGGAAAAAGGAGATTTGGCCATGTAATTTTCTCCTTGCTGCCTGTTTTAAAGATTCCAATAACCCAGCATTTACAGTTGACTAGGCAGGGATTGCTTTTTTCCCCCCTACACTTGCAACATGCAGACTGTGAAATCTGAGGAAATGCCGCTTAAACCTAGACTTACTGCCTTGGTTATCTTTAATGACTTTGAAATGTATTGGCCTCACTATGGAACAGTGCAGTTATCAATTCCTCTAATTAGGTGATGTGCTCCCATAAGAAATTTAACATTAAAGCACGAAAAGGAACTAGTCAGAGGCGTCCATTGCTGGCACTCTTGGTATCAGTGGTGAACTGAAGGTCCTGCCTTTTCCGACTCCCCTGTACTCTGCCTCTCACTCCTCTCTGCAGTCTATGGGATCGGCATTTTTTCCTTTTCCTTAAGGGTTTTATCTGTATGTAGCACCTCCATTACATTTTATGCCATTTGAGTGCTTCTCGATAGTAAACCGCATGCGTTGTATTAAATCGGGAGCTCAGGAGAGAGGGGATGTGAATAGTTTATACTTAAGTATAAACTATAAACTCCAAGTATCACCCCGTCTCCCTTTCTTTGTATTTAACCCATTTTTCCTATATAGCTGCAATAGCTTGTTAGTCTCTCTTACATAATTCTGATCTACTTTCTTCTTATAAGTAGCTTACCAAGGCTTTTTCTTTTTTAAGATAAAGAGTTTTAAATTAAATAGTTATGCTAATTCATTCATGTTTTCCTGTTGTATTTCTAGGGAAAGGAGATGAGGTTTCTGGGCTTAGACTGCAGTGAAGAAACTTTAAGTCTCAACCCTTTTTTATCTCAATCATCTATCTAAGCAAAAACAAACAAGGTAGCATCCTATTTGAGCCAAGCTGTACTGATTTTTTCATGTTTTCTAATACTTGAAAATGCTTAGAGACAAGTACACTAGAAATGTGAGAAATTACCTTTATGGTTAATATATTAGTATGGGTATTGTTATTACCTTTATTACTACATGGGACTATTCTTTTCAACTGGCTCTTTGAAGATGTATTTTAGATCTCATGAAGTGAAATGTACCTTTTATGTAACAGTGCTTGGCTCAGAAGAGTGCTCTGAGTATAAAAATATGGGAGAGTAGCCTCTTTAAAATACACAGTTCTATAAATTTCCAGGAGTATTAGCTTTGTCACATGCAAGAAGCACTCCCAGCAAGGAAATGTTAGGACAGAAACCTTGACCATCTCCTCTCAGGACCCTTTCTTCTCACAGCAGGCTTCTGACTCCTCACCTGGCTCAGGGAGTCGTCTCTCCCGGTTCCATGGCACCACGCTGCAGGGCTGGCCCATCTCTGATGCTCTTGCTCTTTGCCATGAGGGTTTCCTAGGGTCTTAGCAGATACTTTCATCAGTTCTTATTCAGAGCTTTTCTTTCAAGAATGTGATCTTGCCACACAGATGAGAAGCTGGAGGATCTATTTGATGCTGATGGAATTCTTGGGCATCTGAAGCTCAGCTGCCTAGGCTGGAATTCCAGTTCTGTCACCTGCTTTCTGAATGATCTTAATTGAAAAAGTTACCTAACCTCTTTGTGCCTCAGTTTACTACTGACACAATAAAAATTATAATACTTCCATCTCATCAAAATTCTCAGAGAAGGTTAAATGAATTAATGCATGTAAAGTGCTTAGAATAGTGCCTGTCACACAGTAAGCATTAATATATGTCATACATGCTGCTGATTTTGCTTCTGCTACCACTACCATTTTCTGATATCACCTCTTGTGCCCCACAACAGCAAACCAATCCTTCTGGCTTTTGCTGGATCTATTCCTCTTACTGCCAAGCCCTCCTATTTGGTATCATTTCCCTTTTACTCCTATACAGTAATGTGTGAAATTATAAATAAAAAACATAATTGATCTCCATGATATAAAAAGATACAAAATATGCCAGCATGTCCTTTCTCTCCTGTCTTCTTTATGGGAACTATCCTATTGAGTTTTGTTATGTATCTTGTTTAAGATAAGCCAGTCATAGAAATTAAACAGATACTGTAGGAGAAATTAAAATTTCAAATAAAAGCATGCCAAGAATCCCCACCAAGACCAAGCAAGCAAGTAGGGCAAGCCTGATAAGAACTCCTACCTTGGTATAACTTGAGATGTAACCCCTGTCTTTTTTTTTTTTTGGCGGTACTGGGGATCGAACTCAGGACCCTGCGCTTGCTAGGCAGGCGCTTATTCCACTGAGCTATATCCCCAGCTCCACCCCTGTCTTTATTGCCTTTGTGTAACTGCTGGCCTTGCAATGTAACTTCAGGTGTAATGGGACATTTCTCCCTTTGTATAACCCATGTTTATTTAATGGATGGCCTTGCAATGTAATTTGAGATGCGTAAACTCCCTTAGAAACTATGATGTCATCCAAGCCTCCAATCACAATGCACCCAGCCTGCCTTTGTACCCCTCCCCCACTCACTCTCCCTATAAACGTCCCAAAACCCTGCCTGATGGGGCTCTGATTCTTTGGGAGAGAGATCCCAGTCAAGCCCAGTGGTATAATAAACTGCTTCCCAATCCTGTTGTGGCCATTTCTTCCCATATTTGGTCTGTTTTCTGCAACATTTCTTGGTCCCTGACTGAGGAGACTGTGCTGACTTAGGTCACTAGCTAAGGCCTAGAAGCAGAAGCAGGGACTTCTCCCTGCTCCCTGGTGGGAAGGTGTACCTTCCATCCTCAGAAGCCCAGACCAGAAGCTTCTGCTCAGTACCAGAGGTCCTCACTGGACTTAAAAGAGGGGAAAGGATATAGTTGGGTCAGGTCTTCAGATAAGGTAAGACCCTGGAGGGCACCCTAGTCAGTCAATCTGTCTGTCTGTCAGTCCTGCTCGATTCCGAGCAGAAGGAGCACCTAATCACCTTTCATTAGTTGTCAGTTAAGGCCATCCACAAAGGAAGAGGGCTGGAATGTTTAACCTCAGAGTGACTGGTAAGTAACTGTGTGGATGTCTGTAATGGACAGTGAAAGCAGTAGGACGTTCCATCTGTGCTCCATGGCAGAAGGCTCCTCTGGAACCTCAGAGGGACAGAGCTTGAGTGGATTGGATTTCTGCAGTTCTGTAGTCACATCTAAGGGGCTAAAGTGGCACTCAACTTCTGTAATGGGGGTTTGAGTCAATACCTGTGTACACTGGTGATTGCCTTGCTACATAGTGTATACACATTCACCTATTGCCTGGACTTTCATCCTCAAAAGGGAAGCAGCCAGAGCCCACAAATGTTTGGTTCCTCAGTTGAGGAGCACCCACCCTTTGTCTGTTTTGCCACCGTTTAAAGGTAAATGGCATACACCATAGGGGATAGAATGTATACAAACCAGAGTAAACCCACAATCCTAGATTGTATACTTAAAAAATTGAAAAGAGGATTCCCTGATGACTATGGAGTAAAAATGAAACGTCAAAGGCTCCAGGCCTTCTGTGAGGTCAGCTGGCTGGAGCTGTGGCTGGATTGGCCACCTGAGGGAAGTCTCAATGCTGAGACCATCTGGCAAGTCTGGAATGGTGTAACAGACCCCAAGACTGGCTGCCTTGACCAGTTCCCTTATATCAGTTCCTGGCTCAACCTGTGTCAAAGCATGCCACTTTGGCTCTATGCCTATGCTCTGCATGACAAAAGGATCATTCTGGCCAACAAAACAAATTCATGAGGCTACGCAAAACCCTCTCAGGCCTGCTCTAAATGAGAGAAACTTTATCCCATCCTACCTGAGAACCTGAGTCCAACTTGCCTCCTCCATAGAACCTATCCAAGCACTGCATCCAGAGCTTTGGGGGCTTGGTGCCCTTCCAGATTCCACAGTGTAGCAGCCAGCACCTTTGCCACAACCAGTGCTGGTAAGGCCACCACCATCACAACTGGAGCTGCCTCTGCTGCCCCTCCTCCTCCCGGGATCCAGAATGCCGTTGATCTCACCGCAGTCTGGCACGTCTCAGAGCCCACACCCACTGCTGCCTGCTGCAGTGGCTCCCTCTAGTCGTCCCTCCTCTCCCATCAGCTATTCCTGATTCCGCTGGACTCATACTGCCTATCCAAGCCTCTGCTCCAGAGTTCCTCCCATTGTCCAGACGTCTGCCTCTGTCACAGACGCACGCTATCCCAGACTCCACAGCTCCAATGACAACAACAGCTGCCATACTCCTGAACTCCAGATTTGATTCTTTATCAGGTACTGTCAACATGGCCAGAAACACTGACAGCCCTATGGGCCATCGCCACTCAACTGAAGCCACCAGTTCCTCCCCAGCTTGCACTTCATGTCTACCCCAGAGCCCAGGGAGGTGAGCCCAACCAACTGCCCTAGATGTATTATTAGTCATTTAGTTCCACTGGCCTCTTGAATCAGAAGCACCACAACCTGTCTTACTTGGAGAAGCCCTAAGCAATGACTGGCCTCCTTACATCCACCTTCCAGACCCACCAGCCAATGTCAGTAGCTCTTTTTGACTCCATTTACTACTTCTGACTTCAGACGCGTCTAGAGTGTGTCTGCATGAAATCAAAATTTCCTGCCACTGTGGTTGATGCTGATGCTTGGGTGAACATAGTACACACCCAACTGTGTCCAAACTGGGACCACAACACAGCAGAAGGCCTTGAGGCCTTAGACCAGTACCATACGACCCTCTTCACTAGGCTCAAAGAAAGAGGCAAAAAGCCAATAAACATGTCTAGGATTACAGAAGTTATTCAAGAACCCACTGAAAGTCCAGCCAAAGTTTATGAGAGACTCTGTGACACCTACTGGGTCTATACACCCTTTGACCCAGAGGCACTTCAAAATCAGCAGATGATCAATGCTGCCTTCGTTGTATAGCCAGCCTCCAACACTGAAATAAAATCCAAAAGTTGATGGTTTTTCTGGTATGAAAGCCACCCAGTTACTTCAGATTGTTCAATAGATTTTAGTGAACCGAAAGAGAAAAAAAAAAAAAGCAATGACATGAGACAGATCACAGAACCCAACAGAAGGCTGTTCTCCTAGCTGCATTGTTGGGAAAGCCTGTTCCTGACATTTCTCATGAAGGCCAATTCTACCACAGTAACCAATACAAAGGGACCCCATAAGCCTCACACCCTAAAACTGGTGGCAAACCTTATGTCCTGGCAGCTGAGCAGTGTGCTTGCTACAGACAACTTGGAGACTGGGAGACTGGAAGGATAAATGCCCCTTCCATCTATGAGAGACAAACCTGATTATCTGGAGCCACCCCAGCCTGAGCCTCTTCTTTCTCTCTTTGATGACAACCAATAGGACAGACTGGGCTCCATTAGAATGGGCCACTGTACCTACACCTCCACCTGGTATTCAACATGCTGGATTTTCCCCTTTTGAAGAATTACAGATAGATTTTATGGAAGTGAACCCCTGTAGAGAATACAAATATCTCCTTGTACTTCTCTGTACTTTTTCTGGGTAGCCAGAGGCATTTCACACTAGAACAGAAAAAGCCACTGAAACCTGTAGAATATAACTAAGAGAAACTATTCCTAGATATGGGCTGCCCCTAACTATAGGCAGTGACAATGGACCTGCATTTATGGCAGAAGTTATTCAGAAATTAACTAAAGAATTAAAAATCAAAAGGAACTTACAGCATACAGGTCACAAAGTTCTGAAAAAATTGAAAAAATAAATACAACATTGCAGTCAATATTGACTAAATATCACCAAGAAACCAGGTACCATGGATAGATTTGCTTTCTGTGGCCTCCTTAAGATCTGGAACTCACTGTGGCCCACAAGATACATACCCTTTTGTATGGGAGGCCCCCGTCCATAATTAGGGGTCTCCAGGGAGACCTACCCCAGCTAGGTAATATATCTCTGCAGGAACAACTTACACAGTTAGGAAAAACCTTCTCTCAAGTACACAGGAATATAGCTGAAAGGGCAGTCATCCTCACAGGGGCCCACACACACACTTTCAACCCAGGAGACCTAGTGTAGTTAAAAGATTGAAAAAGCCTCTACAATCAACCCGGAGGGCTCCCTACCTAATTATTTTGACCACTCCCACAGCAGTAAAGGTTTCTGAGATCCAGCGAGGCTCCATCATTCTTGGATCAAGAAAGCTCACTCAGATGACTGCTGGGAAGCCTACTTGTATGAGTTAACTTCCCTAAAGACCACTCTGAGAAGATGTACTCAAAGACCTGCTCCCATCACTCTGGAACCTGATGGGTCTATATACAGCTGAAGCCAGACAAACACTGTACACTGGAGCATCTTCCCTAATTCATGTTCTGCTATCCGGTTTAGTGTCTAGTCCCTCGGCTCTTGTTAATCTAAGTGTTAACCCCTAGGGTTTTGGGCAGTGTCCCAGGAGGATTGGGAAGTTTCCCATAAGGTCACTGCTGTTGTACCTGTTGGATTCTGTACTCTGAACTGCCTTTCCTAGGGTTAAAGTGACTGCCACTGTATCTGTTCCTGCTTAGCCTATTTGGCCTGTGCATCTGCCTGGCAAACTTAGGGCACTGGGAGTTCTAAACTCAACTTTATGGCACTGACCCCATAGTAATTCACAAACAGACCAGATGGGACCCCTCCCAGCCTAAGGTATATCTTTGTTTAATGCATGCCCAATTCAACCCAATAATCCAAGTTTAGATATCCATACCTATGTCACAGAATGTGAATATTTAAAATGGGAGAGAATCTGACCCATGTATTATCCTGAAAATGGTAACACTTTGGGTCCCTCCACCCTGCATCAGAATCCCTACCCTAAAGCCACTGTTGTTCCCATTGTCCCCTTTGCCCACAACTAATTACATAGGGCCCCCAATGCCTGACCTTTGCACCTAGTAGCAGTACCCATAATGTCATCCAGGCAGTAGATCCTAACCTGGAGAATGATTGTTGGCTGCCCTCTCATACTGTGCCTTAGGCTTGACTCTAAACAGTACAGGCCTTAACTCTACTTCTACTCCTGGTCCCTTACTCCAGCCCCACCCAAGGGAAGTATGGGAAAATGTCACCTGCCTCCTGGGTTCCTCTGCAAAACCAAACATTTCAGCTAACTGTGTAGATGTTCTGATTGCTGCCTAAAGCTCCTTGATGGCCACTAATGAAACTTTTATGCATTTGCTCTGATGGGGTCCACTGGGTGTTTGCAGGCTCTAAAATGAGTCTCTGTGCACTCATCTACCTTGTGCCTCTCTATCTACTCGGATATGCCCACCAGCCTCACCAACAGCGTGATCCAGTGGTGCTGCCAGTTTTGACCAGGATAGAAACACCAAGGAATCTAACCTTCAGTGCCACTGCCTTGGGTGTGGGCCAACAGCAGTGTGTGCAATTGGGCACCTAAACAGAGGATGGGGCCTCCCATGGGGAGCAGTGCACGGAGCCCTGATACACTATAAGACAGATGTATTCCCCAGCCATGGTAGTTCTCCAAAACCACAAGGCATTAGACTTCTTCATGGCCCAATGGGGTGGGGGGACTTACTTGTTCTTAGAGGAAGACTGTTGCTATTATGCTAACACGTCTGGTGTGGTTAGGGAAACTGCCCACCAGTTACAGAAACCAATAAACCAGCAGGACCACGAGAAAGAGACAAGCTCCTACTGGTGGTGCACCCTAGGAAACTGGGAGCTATGGTTGGGAGCTCTAGTGGGACCACTAACCAGCCTCTTCCTCATATGCCTACTAGGACCTTGTCTATTAAGTTGGCTCACCTCTTTCATTACAAAACAAATAAACAGCATCAGCCTTCAGATGACTCTCAGATCAGGTCCCTCCTACATAGCCCTAAATGCCAACATCTCTGAAAATGATTTTTCTGATAAACCAAAAAGAGGAGGAAATTACAATTTTAAATAAAAGCCTCTCCAGAATCCAAGCAGAATCAAGACCCAGCAAGCAAGTAGGGCAAGCCTGATAACAACACTCCTACCTTTTTATAACTTGAGATATAACCCTTTTTTCTACTACCTTTGTGCAACTGATTACCTTGCAATGTAACTTCAAAAGAAACAGGGCATTTGTTCCTTTGTATAACCCATGCTTGTTTAACTGATGGCCTTGAAATGTAATTTGAGATGTTCAAACTCCCTTAGCAACCCATAATGTCACCCAACCCTCCAATCACAATGTGCCACATCTGCATTTGTACCCACTTGCTTCCCTTTAAAAGTCCCAAACATCCACTGGAAGGGCTCTGACTTTTTGAAAGAGATCCCAGTCAGGTCCAGCAGTGTAATAAGCTGCCTCCCAACCCCCTCAGTGCCAAGTTTTCCTGTGTTTTGTCTGTTTCTGTAACAGTTCAGTTGTCTGTTGTGTTATTATATTCATTGAGTTACTCAGGAAAGATATACATGGCAGATTCCTCCTCTGAGGCAGCAGCAGCAACAACAGAAAACATATAGCTGTTGACTACTTCACAGAGGGTGTGGTGTTACTGTTGGATTTTGAAGGCTGTGTAGCAGTTTATCAGATGGGGAAGACTGAGGAGAACATCACAGGCAGAAGCAATAACATGAGGGAAAGTTGGTAAGGTAGTGTTGGGACCAAGGACCTGAACATTTAGGTGTGGGGGTTTCATGTGCCATGAGGGCGGAACGAGAGTGGCAACAGTATCAAGAAACTGACTTGAAGACTCTGTTAATGATATGAAGGAGCTTGGATTTAGCCCTTGGGCAGTCTGCAGCCTTGGAAAGATTTGGGGCAGGAATGTGATCTGATTCACCAGCACATTCTAGTGCCTCTGTGGAAAGGTGTCTTGAAGAAGGGTCAAGGCTTGAGTCAGAGGAGACATCAAGTACCCTTAGAAGTGCTAACTGTCCCACCCTGCCTCTCTTATCATTAACTGGAGTGAGCTGTGCTTCTGAGAGGCAGGTTTTTGAGCTGACTTCCCAGCAACCCCTTGAGGACATGGAGAGGGTGCGTGCAGGGAAGACATACAATCCTTACCCTGCCCCTGTTCCACCTTAATCTTTTCAAAGAGGCAGGAGCAAAGCTGCTGTCACATTAGGCTTCACTGAGGACAGAAATCCTTGAGCATCCTTCCTTGAAGTGCCGCCAAGCTTGGTGCTTGGAGAGGAGAAGAGATTAGAATAACACCCTCATCGCTCGTCAGTGAGAGGGCAGGGGACCCTCATGCAGGACGATGCTGTCCGGTGCTCAGCCTTTCTGTCAGGCTGTGGGCTCCTGAAGTCCTCAGCCTCTCTTTGCATCCCTTAACTGGGCAGTCAGGCATTCTGAGCATTCTGTGTCTTTCTTTCACCTCACTTGAAGAAGATGAGAAATTGCTTTTTTAAAAAAAGGTCAAGAAAGCTTTATAAAATGGCATTGAAACAAAACAAAAAATCTCATCCTTTGGCCCTCCATCTTACAACTCTATATATTATTTATATATTATTTTAATTATTTGAAGAAAGCAGAATTGCTTGTCCTTATCAACAATATCTTTTTATGTCCTCTGCCTTTTCCATCTTCATGTCTTGCAAATTATTATTTCTAGGGGTATTATTATTATAATTACTTTTTAAAAATGGATAAAAATGCCTTGACAATTTCATGCTGTAGTACTATTATGCAGGCTGTTTTTTTTTTTTAAATGACTATGCATCAGTACAGTATTTGTTATCCCTAAATGATTATACCAGAAATACTAATCAAAAACATCTCTCTCCAGAACAGCACTGTGGCTTTAATATCAGCTGCTGTTTCTTTGAATGGGGTTGCACAATCTTTCATCAAAGAAACACATCACCCATATCCCTGTCTTTAAAAACAGCAATTATGTGTAAATGCCTCCTGATTTATTTGAGCCAGGGCCACTGGCCAGTACGAGTCACTACAATTTATTGCTAACCGTCACTTTTACATGATAGGTCTGTAACAAATATCTGCCGCATATTGTTAAATTAATCTTCCATTTAAAATTAATGGAGTTAGACTCCCCAGGTTCAATGTAATTTCGTGTTCACAGGCAGGGAAGGATGTGTGCTGCATACAAAATGAGACAAGGCCCAATGCCCTAATCTTCCATCACCTTGAACCTGGAGACTAGGACGCGTCTCAGCACCAACTAATGAGATTGAGCCCACGTCTCTCCTGAGGATGCCGGCTCAAAGAGGTTTTTCTGCTCAGCAATAGCAGGCTCCGTCTTATTTTAATAATTCCTCAGATATGACAAGTCTGATGTTATGTATGAAAGAGCCAGTCTTGAAAAAGAGATAAAATGAATTTTATATCATTACTTCAAAACCGAAGCCAGGAGAAGTATGTCGCCATTAAATTAAAAAAAAAAGAAAGGAAAGGAAGCATTTTAGTCATAAAATATAGTGACTATAAACCAGGAGTCATCCTTTCATTTATTTTAATGCACAATCACCTTAGATTTCTTTTCTGTAATTCTTGAACCTACTCATGCATTAATCAAAATAACGTGGATGAAAGCTGGAGCTTGTTCAATAAACATTTAGATGAAAGTATCCGAAGGAATGTGCGATTCCTTACAGGATGTGTCATACCAAGCCTCTGAAGTCCCATCATTGCTTTTTTGCAGCATCTTTTGAAAATACATCTTTCTTCCACGTACCACTAACCTACTACTAATCAGTCTCTTACAGTTTAAAAATGATTGAGGCAAATTACACTGGGGTGCTGGGTTCTTGTCTCTTTATTTCTTAATCTTTTACAAACTGAATGACTTTAAGACCTGACAAAGCAGGCTTCACTTTTACACAGCAGCTGTGGCAGTGCTGACAAATGATGGCAGTTGTTCTGGAATCCCAGCCCTGGTGGTACTAGGGATTGAACCCGGGATCACTGCAGTGAACTGTAGCCTCAATGCCTTTTATTTTTCATTGTGTGTAGGGCTTAACTAAATTGCCCAGGCTGGGCTCAAACTTTGCAGTCCTCCTACTGCAGCGTCCCACTGTACGGGGTTTGTAGGTACACACCAGCATGCCTTGCTTTTTCTTGAATTCTTAAGGAATATTGATCTCCAGGGCCAATGGGACACTTTTCCTAGGTAAAGAGAATGTTGCCAAAAAACCAGTAAGTTATGAAGGACAGTAAAGGCACAAAGAAACTTTCTGTTTTCTCACATTTTCTGAGTTTAGTTCTGCTTTCTGTGACTTATGATTTTCTCAGAAAGGAATTCTGAGAAATTTATACTTTAAGGGCTGACTTATAATGCAACATATGATTGGTTCTAAAATCTTTTCTGTTTTGATTTGTTGTAAATTGAGCGCATAGTAATTTCTAAAGAAGCACCATTAGAGCTGGCATGGTAGCTCATGCCTGTAATCTGAGCTACTTGGGAGGCTGAGGCAGGAGGATCATTAGTTCCAGATCAACTTGGCTAACTTTATGAATTTTTTTTAAAAAGTCTAAGGATACAGCCCTGTGGAAGAGCAATTACCTAGCATACATGAGTCCCTGAGTTCAATTCTGAGTAACACACAAAGGATTAATATTGTATTACCCCTAGCTTTTATTATTATTTTTGTTACTTTCATTATTATTTTATCTAAATTTTAAACTTTAGAATTCTGTTTCCTCATAAACTCTATACATTTCAATAAACACAAAATAGAGAAGAAAATAAAAGCTTCAGTAGAAATATCAAGAGTAGTCACTGTTAACTTATTGCCACTTGATAATTTTCAAAATTATATCATTTGGTGGACTATTTTTATAAGAATATTTTCAGAATGTTGCTCTGTATCGCCACTTGCATAAGAATTATAAAATCTTAAGGAAGTTTTAGACTAGGTAAAGTGAGTAAAATGATGATGATTTAGGTCAGAAAGATATGCATAATAGTAAAGATATGAATAATAGTGGGGCAGGTTTCTTCGAGGGCCTGAATTGCTTTTGTTACTTAAAGACCTCTCTCCTGCCCTTCCGTGTGGTTTGAATTTCCACTGCAGGCCCCCGAGTACTTGGCAGCTCCCAGGAGGAACCCTTTTCTGTCTCACTCTCAGCCTCCTTACCTTGTGCTCTGGGTGTGCAGCCCTTGGGCGTGGCTTCCCTGGACAGCAGTGAGTGAGGAGGAGCTGTCCTGGGCCACATATTACATATGTGGCCCTATACATAAGTAAGAACACTTCCTATTGCAACATTAAAAGAAAGGGTGGTAGGTTGGACATACCTGGGCTGTGTTTTTTTGTTTGTTTTTATTTGTAGTACTGAGGATTAAAACCAGGACTTCTGCACTGAATTACATCCGCAGCCAACCTGACTACCTGTTTGCTTTCCCTCTTTCCTTTCCTTTTTTCTTTTGTCTTCTCTCCTCCTCTCCCCTCCCCTCCTCTCCCTTCCCCACCCCTCCCCTCTCCTCTCTTCTCTCCTCCTCTTCTTTCTTTCTTTCTTCGTCTTCCTGAGTCATTAAGTTATACAGGCTAGGTTTGAATTTGTGATCTTCCTGCCTCAGCCTCCCAAAGTAATGGGATTACAGGTGTGTGTCACTAGGCCTGGCTTTATTCTCCACCCCCCCAACCCTTTTTTTTCTTGTTTTCTTTCCTTCCATTAAAAAGATTTTTAATTTTATGCTTTAGAATCTTCATCTTTTTGGAATCTTCTTTGTTATTGTGGAAGAGAGAGTAAGCTGATATTCTCCAGCTTTATGTCAGCCATAGGTTTACAGCTCTACACTTTATAATCAGAATGAGAGAGGTAGAAGGGGCTTCTGATCTCAGCATGGCTGACTTCATAGGTAATGCCACCGAGGCCTCAGAGTTCAGTGTCGTAAGGTCCAAAATATATCTTCGTGAGAATGTATGGTGGTTCCTTAAATAAATAAGTAAATAAATAAATAAACAAACAGAATTACGATCCAATCAACAGTTACATTTCTGAGTATACTACCAGAATTAAAGGCAGGGAATTGAAAAGATGCTTGTTCACCAGGGTTGATAGAAGAATTATTCATAATAACCAAAAAGTGGAAACAGCCTGAATGTCAACTGCTGAATGGATAAACGTGTCTTATACCCATACAATAGAATGCAATTATTTACTCTTAAAAAGAAGGGAATTCGGACATATAAGACAGAATGAATGTGCTAATAAACCTTGAAAACAGTATGGTAGTTGAAGTAATCCATACACAAAAGACAAATCATTATGGGATTCCACTTATATATGACACCTAGGACAGTGAAACTCACAGAAAGTTTCCAGGGACTGGTGGGGGCAGGCTAAGTGGGGAGCTCATCTTTAGTGGTTACAGAATTTCATTTTGGAGTGCTAAGAACATTGTGTAGAAAGATGTCAGTGGTGGTTGAATAACAACATGAATGTACATAAAGCCAGTGCTTAATATACTTTAAAATGGTAAAAAAAAAAAAAAAGTGTATGTTTTACCATAGCCATACACACACACACACACACACACACACTCATGTGAGCACTTTTATCATCTAAGAAAATTTCCAGGCATTAGCGACTCTCTCTGTCTTCTCCTTCCATCTCTGTAGCTAAGCTATAAATAGTCCCCAGTATCAGTTTTACACTTGCTCTATGCATGTTTTTGAATATTATATCTTTCCCTACCTCATTTCACTTTTCTTTTTTGATACTTGTGTACCTGCTATATGATAGTTGCTAAAGATTAAAGATACAAATAGCTCTGAACCTAAGAAAAATTTCCATGAAGTATTTTAAGAATATGCATATAAAGTACCCAAAGCTATTTTCTACAAAATATTAATATTAGGAAAAAATTTATGAAAATGTTTCATAAAGTAATTATTATCTCATTGAGGTAGCTTTTATATTTTATACTGTATTGTAACATATATCAGAATTTCCTTTCACTGCATGGGAATGAATGCTGGAGAGGCACACTGAGGTTACTGGCTGGGAGACTTTCAGGCCATACTGAGAAGTCTGTACGTGATGTGTATAAAGTTCAAAGGGACCCTAGGATGGATTTTTCCAGTGGACAAGTACTTACCAGATATGGGAAGACAAAGCGAGAGCTGTGACCTCAACTGGCTGTCTCTGTAGGGTGTTAATTGAAGCTTTAGGATAAGCGGGATTATAAAAGCACAGAATAAGACAGAACCTCATGAGCTTTTCTCTTCTTATAGGGAGAAGGTGTTGATGTTGAGGAATAAGATTAGGAGAAATGAGATCAGAAAGGGTCTTTTCCAAAGAAACCTGGTCAGGGAGTGATTAATGGGGGGGGTGCTTTTAAAGAGGATAAAAAAAAACTTGAATTTTCATCATGACTCTTACTGTCCAGTATGACTGCATTCAGTGATGTGGAAATTAAAGAACTGTAATTCTAAGGGTCCTTTACACTGTCCCTTTCTATCCCTTTTGAGATGCCATGGTTACCTAATTGGTTGAGGCATATGAGGGGGCTTTACTGAAGACAATATTAATGGGAAGCTTTTATTATGATAAAACAAGACAATCAGTTCCTAAATTATATCTTAAAATGTGTAGTTAAAGGAAAAAAAGCCTTTGCAGAGGAGGACATGCAAGGCAAACATTCTAAGTCAGAGCCCAAACTATGTGATAGGAATGTAAGTAGCAACTTCAAAAGTCACAATGAAAATCTAAGTCTGTCAAAGGGAACAGAGAACTATCAAGCTAAGAATGTGTTGAGAAGATTTCAATTTCATATGACTTTTTTGTTAATTTTATCAATCAGTGCTTTGTTAGAAATAAACATTTGGAGACATATCATTGTCATAAACCAAGCTTCCATTAATATGGTGCACTTTATTCTGGTGCACTTACTCTTGGGCAGGATGTGTACCTGTGTGCATTACAGATATCTGTGAGTACTTTTATTTTGTTCCATTTTCCTCAAGCAAAAATGCAGGATTGTTGTACTCAAAATTAGACCAACTTTTAATTTTTTTTTTTTTTTTTTTTTTTTTGCGGTACTGGGGATCGAACTCAGGACCCTGCGCTTACTAGGCAGGCGCTTATTCCACTGAGCTATATCCCCAGCCCCAAAATTAGACCAACTTGATTTTACCAAGTATAACAAATGACCTTCCAGTGAGCATGTTTGTATATAGCAGAAGTCAGAGTATGTGTCTTGTGGTGACTATTTTTTAAATGAGAATTCATTTTTTCAAGTATTTAGATATCAGCTGTACCTGTTCTTGTATATAACTGAGTATGAAGGTATCATTGTCATTATAGAAAGTCTCAGGAATTCCGTAAAATTACTGAAAGTCGGCCAAGAGGTGTTGTCATTGTTGCTGTTCTGGAAGTGTACTGACTGCTTGGATCACTTCCCAGTAAGACCAATAACGATGTCAATTTGTTAAAAAAAAAAAAAAGTCACCATTTCTACACTTCTATCCTATACTGTTAAATGATGAGGTTCGTCTTTGGAAGAAAGATTCTTAAGTACTCTTAACTTCCAGCAGTTTAGGTGAAGTCTTTTCATTAGAATTTGCTTTATTTTCTGTCTTCTCGAATTATACTTTTAATGCTGTCTTGGATGTGAGCCTTGGGTTTTTTGCACACCTCTGAGCAAGCTTGTTCCTTCCCCCTTCCTGCATCTTTTAATAAACCTCGAAGCTCAAATTGAGACCATGAGATTCTGAAATTGGGAAGTTTCTGCCTTTTGCAGCTTGCTTGATGGGAATAAAAATGACTGATGGCACTCTTGCCTGGACCCCTTTGTTCGATTCAGCTATGATTATGGAGCCTATTAGCTGGAGTTACAACCTATTTAAGAGCAGTGCTTACCAGTAATGGGGGCCAAATGATTTTGGAAAGTTCAAATGTACTGGACTCCCTGCAGAAATGAATTCAGCCCTGAACATATTGATGCAGAACCTGAATGAAGCTGCTCCAGTGGGACTGAGAGAATTGTGAGCTCTGCAAGAAATGAGTGGATAGTAGAATTAAAGATCAGATAGATGTTCAGCTCAAGGGCAGTCTCAGCTCTGAAGTTCATCACAGCAATTTAATCAGGCTCAATGACTGTTGCCCAGAAAGGAATCAGCCTTCCTACAACAGGAGATACAGTTTATTTAAAAGTTCATTTTTCTAGTAAAACTGTGTGGTAGGGCTGCCCAGGTATACACTGAAATGAAGGAACTGCTACATTTGATAAGTGAAAGTACTTTGATTTACCTTGGTACAGAAAATGAAACTTAGAGAAGATTTATACAAGTCTTGTGCAGAAGATGTGTGCAACCCCAAAAGCTCCAGTTCCATCATCTTTCAGAATAAGCAGACTAGGGTTCACCTTTGGCTATAGTTTTCCAGTACTTCCTTCTGCTGTGAAATTATTCCCAAATAAAATGTATATGCGTCTTCAGTGAGTGTTACGTAGTGTAGAGCAGTGAAGAGCAGAAGCTTTGGAGTGAGGAGGCACTTGGGCCAGAATCCCAGCTCCTCCCCTTGCTAGCTGTGTGACACTCTGCTTGGCTTTCCCCCTCCCCCTCAGTTCCCCTCTCCTCCCCCTCCTACGCCCCTGTCTTGCAGTGCAGTGAGCGAACCCAGGGCCCCATGCATGCTCAGCAACTGCTCTACCACCAACCTCCCTCCCCAGACTGCTTACAAATTTTATTTTATTTTGAGACCAGGTCTTGCTAAGTTGTCAAGGCTGGCCTCAAACTGCCTCAGCTTCCCTAGTAGCTGGGATTATAGACATGTGCCACCACACCGAGACACCCGTAGTTTCTTTCCCTATAAAATAAAAATGGTAATGCTAATTTCAAAAGATTATGGTGAGATTAAATTCACATCCGTGTCTGTGTATACTGAGTGGTCAGTAAATAACGGTCACTTGTAGCTTTTGGACTTTGTCATCATCTTGGCCCTTCTCGGCTACTCTTCTACTTTCTGTAGAAACAAATGGTTTACTACTTTAAACACCCGGCTAGAGGGTCTTTGCTTTCAGAAACGAAGAAAGAATAAACATCTGGAGATTTGGACAGCTGATTGATTCTTAAGAGCCCAAACAAAAACATTCCTTTCCTGCAGCTCGCGTTCCAAGACAGTGGGTTATAGACTGACACATTTTTAGCAAAGAAACATATTTTGACAGACAGGTTATGACTGTACATGTAGCATGAAAAGAATATATTAGTTCTTTTTGTTCTTCACCAGCTCCTAATAATGTATACGTATTTTGTCCGACATTGATAAAATTAGAAAATAAATATACTAGATGTATTAGCAACTTATCCCCACCCCTCTCAGAGCTCTGGCAGATAATGTGCCTTTGTGTCTCCATATCTATATCTGTGTCCCTATCTTTTCTCTGTATCTATTTATCTGCCACTATGTCTGCATGTGTACATGGAGAGAGACTGAATAAGAATGAGAACTGAGATCCAAATTATTAGCTTTATGGATGCCTAATGTAAGAACCCAGTGATCCCTGAAATGCAGGGCACTTAGGTAAAAGCTACATAGAAGCGTTACCAACATTCTCTCAAAGTGGAGCTTCCTAACCTATCCTGCCTTGTGCCTTCAGACCCTAAAGTGATGTATCTGGCCTACTAGCTGAGTGCATGGGTGGCGACCACAGGCCAACCTCAGATATGCTGTGCTTTGGAATAAGGGCCTCCCACCCAGACTGTAATACAGCCTCAAAGAGTCCCTGCTTTGAGCACACCTTGCTGAAAAGAAGAGATAGTAAGTGTCAGGGTGTTCTTTTCTTGGATTAAGGTGAAAGGGTGAAAAGGAAAGCATATAAAAGGCATTGCAGAGAACAGACAACGGCTAACAGCTTGAAAACCTAAAATGGGGCACAGGGTAATTGTGGGGACCTGACTTCAGACATTCATGAGCTTACGGAGACGAAAAGGAGTGTGATCTAGTTAGGGTCTTATAATCCACTGCGCAATTTCTATTGCATTTACTAAATGCGTTTATTTGCTTAGACAGTTTCAGATTTTAAGGGCTTTGAAGATCCAGAGTAATATATAAAAGCTGCATTCTATATTAATAAACAAAGAGTAGATGCTCAGCATTTAGTCTCTTGTTACATTCCTCAGCTGGTTCTGAGGAAACTAATTAAAGGGAAAAGGCTGTGTGACCTGCAGGTGAGTTTTGCTGAGGAAGCCGGTGCTGCAGTCTGTTTGCACTCTCGTACCATGCACCTCCCTCCCCAGTTGACAGCACCAACGAAGCAGAATAGACAGCATAGGGACAGTATAGGGCACAGCATGTACTGGGGTTTCGGATATGTAGGTACATTAAACTTCAGCTGAGACTCTGGGCTCCTGAGCAGGCGCTCACTGATGACTGCGCATGTGTGGAAGAGGAAGAGGAAGAGCGAGATTCATTTAGGGTGTTCGTGGCTTCCCTGGGCATGATAATGTTGCCCCACTTACCTCCTTCCAGCGTATGGGTTCCAGTGGATGAAGAAGACTGTAGAATCAGAATTAATGGTAATACAGGATTCTTAGGAAAATGTCCAAATGCTTCCGGCCTCTAACAAAGCACCCCCCACTTCCCAATGGCAACTTTTGTCCTACTTCACACAGGCTGCTGTAACACAACAAGACACACTGGGTAGGACGTGAGAAACAGAAGTTTGCCTCTCATGGTTCTGGAGGCTGGGAAGCCCAAGACCAGTACACTGGCAGGTTTAGCGTCTGTGCAAGGCCTGCGCTCTGGCTCCCAGAGGCTGCCTCCTAGCTGGGTTCTTGCATGGGCTCATTTTCTGCAGGCGCTGATCCCGTGTGTGAGCAAGGGCTGCATTCTTGTGACCACCTACCTCCAAAGGCTCCAGCTTCCCATACTGTTGCCCTGAGGGTTAGCACTTTAGCATAGAAGCTTGGAGGTCATAAATACACCATAGCACACGAAGGGGAGGCAGCAGGCTAGCGCGTTTGCTATATTTAGCTGACAGAGTATTAAACAAACTGTTTTGAGGAGGATTTTTGTGAAAAGAAGGGATAAAAGGCAGAACAGGATAAAATATGGAGAACTGCCCTCTGCTCAGGAAATGCCTCCAGCCTCTAACAAGGTGAGGCCCTGGGGTTAATCCCCAGTACCACAAATTAATTAAGTCACTAAATAAAGTGAGATATGCCTCAATCCTGATATATATCACCCTATAGTGCCCTTATAGATGTTTTACAGAAATCATTACCATTTTGAATATTTATTAGAAAATCGGACCAATTGTTGAAAAAATACAGTAGTTGCTATGTAGATACAGTATAAATTTTTTATGCTATTGATGAGAAGTTTATGTGGAAGGTGAATTTAAAACCCCGAGAAGCTACTGTTGGCCTGTTTTCTATAGACGTGTTTAGATGGCTGTACTGTCGCTGTGTGCGTTTCTGTGGGAACTGCCTTAGATAAGGGTGTGATGGGAGCTGTTGCTCCTTCTGGAGGGAAGAGCATTAGCTTTTGTAGGTTTTGTTCTGTGAAAGGGGCGACTGATGGTACTTACTACTTGATTTTTCTGCCCTCCCCTCAGCAACAGAAGAGTTAACTGCTATGATGATAAAACCATATTCCACCTAGTTGAAGGTGCCGTCACTGGACAGGTACAGCATTATTCTCTGTACCACTAGGAAAACACACTAACAATTAAACTGACGTATCACTGGTTTTAAGATGCATTCCAATTTGGGAGATGTTAAAATGTGCAAAAATGGGGATCTTGGAATTGATGCAATAGTGTAGATAAGTCGTGTGTGTGTGTGTATGTGTGTGTGTGTGTGTGTGTGTGTGTGTGTATAATTCCTATTTTAGTTATATTCTGTGACACTTTGAGTACTTTTTCTTTTACTGAGTTATGTTTTTTTTCAGCCTTTAAAGTTGCTTTCAGTATTTTTTAATACAGTTCATTTAACGTGACACAAACCTGAAGTCTCCATTTAAATGAGTCTTTTGGGAAGCCTAGTTTCTCCAGTTTTCAAAGGAAAAAAAAAAGACTCAGGTATAAGAAGGCAGACTCACATAAAAGTAAAGGCATTTTTTTCAAAAGAAGAAAAGAGTTGAGCAAGGTAGAGTACACGTGTAATCTCAGCACTCTGGGAGGCTGAGTCTGGAGGATCCCATAATCAAGCGCAGTCTGAGCAACTTAGTAAGACCCTCTCTCAAACATTGCTGAGAAGATCAGATTATTACTAGTTTGTCAAAAATCCAATAGCATATCTAAGTGCATGGTTATAATTCTTTTTGTGTCTTCCAATGGTGAGTTGTCCACTCAATCCATATTTTTCTCTTGCTTTGTCATTTTGAAATATACTGTATGTTTATTTTACAACATCACAAAACTCTAACAGTACACACAGCAATACTGAGTGTCATATAACAAGTGATCAATAAATCCTGCATGTTTTTCTACTTCAGTACATATCCCTGTAATAATTTCTGGTGAGTGCGTAGTAAGCCATCATCATGAAGCATAAATTTTAATCAAACTCCTATGTAGATGGGTATTTAGATTGTTGGCAGTTTTTCACTTTAATAATGGTTCCATTGATGTTCTTCTGTCACATTCACTGATCATTTTAGGATCAGCTCCTAAGAGCTAAATTTATTGTTTCAAATGCTGAATAGTTTTAATGTTATCATGTGTGTTTGGAAGGGACCATGACCTTACCATATCCAGCCTGCAGGATATCATTTTTCCCACAATCTCAGCCAGCCAGTTTGAATAAAAGACATCCATACTTGGGTGGATGTGATGGCATACACCTGTAAAACCAGCTGCCTAGGAGGCTGAGACAAGAGAATTGCAAGTTTAAGCCCAGCCTGGGTGACTTACCAAGGGCCTGTCACAAAATACAAAATAAAAAAGGCTTAGGGGTGTAGTTCCATGGTAGGGTGCCACTGTATTTAATCCTCTGCAATGAAAACAAGCAACCAACCAACCAAACAAGCAAGTAAAGAAAAGGAAGAGAAGAAGGGAGAAAGAGAGGAAGGGAGGGAGGGAGGGAAGAAGGAAGGAAAAAAAGAAAGAGAAAAAGAATAAAGAGAACTATTTTTGTTTTTATTAGCATTTTAAACATTTTAGTTGGAGCTGAATATCTTTTCACATAATTTAGTCTTTCAGAATGGTTCTTGAGAATGGAAAGCACAGGTCAAGAGAAGAAGCAAAGGTCTTAAGGGACTTTCACACTGCGTCACAGAATCCCATGAGCTTTGGAGGAAACTCTATCTATACAAGACTTTTCTTAAAATCACTATACTGTGGGGATGGGATCTGGCCAAGTGCCTTCATCTACCTTCTGCCACTGTTAAGGAAAGCTGGCATTAAAAAGCCGGAGAAGATCTGACTGGTTCTCTCATTGAGAAACAGAACCTTTGTACTCCTGAGCACTCTGTTGCTGCTGCTGTTGTTTCTTCTTATTATTTTTCGTCCTCCTCTTCTTCCTCCTTCTCCTTCTTGCATTTCATGGTGGAAAAGTACATATTTTCAAGTTAGCCATCTAGACTCGATTTAGATGTTCCCAATTGTATCGGTAATCTTTAAAGGATCCCAGTCCGGAGCCCATGAACATATGCCTTCTTCTCTCCACCAGACCTCATCAGGTTGTTGACCCTTGGCCACATCAGTGTCACAGAACTTCTTCACTGCCTGTTTGGTCTGTTGTTGGCCTTGATAACCACAATAAACGAGTAGAGTGTCTACCTTCTTCATGGCCAGTGATGATGGCAGCAGTGGTGGGGTACTCTTCCAAGAGTACTTGGCTCATACCCTCCAGAGCTGCAGTGCTTTGGGCTCTTGGATTGTGTGTGTGGTGTGTGTGTGTGTGTGTGTGTGTGTGTGTGCGTGCATGCCTTTATTGTGGTGTCAGCTTTGGGAAGAGCAGAAGACTCCTTCTTTGCTTTGGCACCATCTTGATAAAAAATAAGTCTACTCTTGAGGCTGAGATGCTAGGATTTGATGAAGAAGTCAGAAGTGGAGTCCTCTCCTGTGAGTGTGCTGCATTTCTTTAATATTGTTTCCTTTTGTTTGCATTGAAGAGTTGTCATCATTGCTTGCTTTTATGGATACAAAAACCAGCTACTGTGGTTTGGCAGTAGCTAACAATAAAATTTTGTAGTATGAGCCTTGCTGATTTTCCTAAGTGGAAAAATTGGGTGATTTCTTTGTGAACCTCTCTGCTGTCAGAAGCTCTTATCATTTGAATCAACGTGGGAATTAAATTTAGATTAAATTAGTAAATTCCCAGTCAGTATGCCTATGCTGTGTAATCTTAAGGAACCATAATGACTGAGTAGTACAGAGCGTATTTCCCACTTAGTAATTACAGCGCACACTGGCTCTGAGCCCCACAGAACCTGGCTTTCAAGGCCTGTGCTGCCTGCTCTGCTAGGCAGGGTGTGTTCAGTAGTAGGGAGCACAGTATTATACAGTAGAAAGCCCTTAGTTTTTGGAGTCAGACCAGACATAAGGTAGAGTCGGCTCTGCCGTTAGGAGCAGTACTCTCATCTTTGAAAATGAGGCCAACATAACTGCTGAGACAGCTTATTTCATGAGCGAACCATGCAGGTCAGGTAAGTACTCAGTATTAGAGTTGGCGAAAGTTCACATTGTCTTCTTCATTTGTCCCAGGCATCTTCTTCTGATTCCATATGTGATGCCTGCTCCTGAGTTCCTTAAGAGCTTTGCTCTGCTTGCACATTGATGTTTATTTGATGCTTGACATTGATAGGTGCCTCTTGACATTTGCGTCTTTATTGGTATCCATAGCATCATCTTTTAGCACATATATTAATTATCAAATATTTATTAAGCCACTTCTGTGTATTAGGTCTACAGTAAGGCACTAGATCATGTTCATGAAGAGCTATGGTTACTGCCTTCAGAGAGCTTAGAGCCCGCAGGGCACCTATATGAAAGAAGTATTGGCTCACTAATGAAAATCATGGGGATTGCTTGACAGTGCCACAAGAGGCTATGTGCTTGGACCAGCCCATGGATACTCTTATGTGGGTATCTGTTGGGTAAGCAGGAGGTAGCTAGGTAAAGGTAGGGGTGATAAGTCTTTAGGCAGAGAGAGCACATGCTCAAAAACTCAAACAGGAAAGAAAGAAAGAGAGAAATGAAACAGAAAAGAAAAGAAAGAAAAAGGGAAAAAAGGAAGAAATGGCCTTGGCAGAGAGAAATGGATTAAGTTTGGAAACCTTGTTTAGATTCTTGAAGGACAGGTACAGGATTTGGATCTTTGATCTAAGAGCAACAAGAAGATATTCAAGGTCTGAAGGCCTGCCTATGAAACGTATAAGTAAAACAGATAAATGGAGAGATTTGTACTGACCCTAGATTGAGCTGGAGTTTGGAGCTGAAGGTCCTGTCTACATACCACACTGGCTTCTTCACTTGGCCATAGACTTTTAAAAGATGAAATAAAACTCTTGAGTGCTATTTTTAACTATTATTTTAATTCTGAAATTCTATGATTATGCTAAATACATGAGAAATTTTATTTTCCAAATAAATTGAAAAATTTTGTTTTGCAGTTCTGGGGATCAAACCCAAGACCTCATATATACTAAACAAATTCTCCATAAACTGCTATTTATTTGCAATGTACCTTCCTATCTTTACCTATTTTAGAACATTAGAAGCACAGTATTTCCTGTTCAAAATGTCAACTGAGAAAAAGCCCAGCAAGCAGGTATTATCTAACTGATTAACAAATGATTGAGATTAATGACATCAAATAAGTATGTAGATTCTCGCACCAGTTTAGGGTTTAGGTGACCACATTGTTCTATCTATCCAGCTATATACTAGAATTAAAAGCTCTGAAGTAAAATTAAGATAGCATTCTTACTCTTCAAAGGGAGGGAGAAGGAAAATAATACTTGTCTTCAATGTGATTTCCAGTTGTATGCTATGTACATTTTTGCATAAAATCACTTCTAACTTTTATTAGGACAAGTAAATCAAATGAATCTTTAAGATAAGAAGGGATATGAACCTACAAGAAATGTCTTTAATACTCCATCCTCCCCTAGATAATAGGAAATAGGAAGATAGGTCTTTTTTAAATGGGTGAGGGGTCAAGAGATAGATAAAGAGGGAGTAAAAGGGAAGGAAAGGGATTGAAAAGATGAAGGACGTTGTGTTATATACATGTACCAACCCCACACAAAGACTGTGAGCACTATGTACTGCAAATATGCGCTAATAAAAAATACACAAATTCATCAACATATATTAAATACGTGCAGTCTTCTGTGTGGCATGATACTTCAGTAAAGCTAGAAGAAAAGAAACAGAATCACAAGCTCAGTCTATCCATTCTGAATCTAAATCTGCACTTTTAGAAGATCCCAGGTCTTCCCCACATAGCTCCAAGTCAGAGAGAGGCTGCTGCCAGCCACCCGTCTATCTCATTATGAGAAGACTTTCTGATACTGTTATGGTTAGATTTGAAATGTCCCCCACAACTCATTTGCTAAAGGCGTGGGTGCCAGCTGATGAGCATTTCCAAAGTAACTGAATCATGAGGGGGCTAAAATGATCATTGTACTAATACTTTGAGATCCTGACTTGATGACATCACTGGAATGTGATGGAAATTGGACGTGAGCCTAGTGAAAGGGAGTGGACCAAGGAGGCCTGACCATGGGGACTGTACCTGGTCCCCGGCCCCTGTGCTCGCTCGCTCGCTCTCTCTCTCTCTCTCTCTCTCATTTTCTGTCTCTGTATGTGTGTCTCTCTCTGTCTCTGTCTCTGTCTCTGTCTCCATCTCCCTTCTGTCTCCCTGTGTATGTGCTTCTGCCTCTCTCTCCCCACCCTCTGCTTTCTGACTGCCATGAAGTGAACAGCTTTCCTCACATCATTGTTCTTCCTTGATGCATTAAGACCATAAATATTAGAACCAGCTGACCATGAACTGAAAGCTCTGAAACTGTAAGACAAAAAAACTCTTTTTCTCTTCTGAGTTGATAATTTGAGGTATTTGGTCACAGTAGTGAAAAGATAACACATCCATAGTGTTTTCCAGGTGTGTAAAATATTTGTTATTCTGATTAATTATGTATTAGCAATCATTATAATAACAAATCGAAAGGCATATCCTTAGAACTGTATTGTCAAAGGATAAATTCAGAATGTCTTTCATTCCGGGCATGGTGGTACATGCCTATAATCCCAGCACACAGGAGGCTGAGGCAGGAGGATTGCCACAAGTTCAAAGCCAGGCTGGGGTATAGTTAGTTCAGGCACAGCCTGAACTACACAGCAAGATCCAGTCTCAAAAAAAAAAGTATTTCAATTTAGATGTTTATTTTGAGTAGAGAGAGCATGATAATTGATACAAATTTTAGGCATAAATATATATTAAGATAAAATTCTGTGAAGGAAGTTGAAGAGAAAGATGACTTCAAGAAAATAAAAACTGTAAACCTTTAAATATGTTTTCATCCACCCAAAAAAGATGTCTTTTTCTGGTCTTACAAATCATGTTATATAGTAAGGATTTTTAAACCCTTACTCTGTAAATCATAGTGGTAATACTTGCATTTCAGCCCTTACATATTCTGATCTTAAATGTTTCCCAGTGTGTTGGTTTGATTATAGCTATAGCTAAAGGTGGGGAGTTTGTGCCCATTAGCTAACTAGTACAAATAAGCCTCTAAAGCTGAGACACAGCAACCAAAACCCCCAACTAAAAGCTTCTTTAAGGTAGCACAAGGGCACAAGTTTTGCTGTCTTCATTATGGGACCCTTATCAGTGGTTATTTCTTTGTTAAAAAGTACTTGAAGTCCTTAAACTTTAGACTTCATTCTCCTTGTCTGAACATTTTTTCTTTTTCTTCCTAACTTTGGTCTGCTTGCACTTCCTAGCCTTTTGGCTTCTGCTCCTTGTACTGCAATGCCAAGCTCTAATAAAAGATGCATTCGGTGCCCTGTATAAGACAGGGATGGGCAAAGGGGACGGGAAGGGAGAGGCAAGAAGAAGCTGAAGGAAGGCGGAGAGGAGCAGCAATGTAGGGTTAAAGGCACGGGGAAGGACAGTGGGATGGGGAGGCCTGACTGAGGGGAAGCCTGGAGCTCCACATGAGGATGCACGTGGAGAGGGCTCTGGTAGGAGACCTTCGGCAAGAGTGGTGCAGATCAATGATGAGTAAATTAATAGGGCAATTGTGCAAATGGGACACGCTCATTTAAACTAAGTGTAATACATCATGAATGATTTAGAGATAACGCAACCCACGGGGCGTACCTTTTAATCTACTCAAGACCCAGTAGACAGTGCTGTCACTTCAAGGGTAAAAAGGCAGAGGATCAGAACATGGGTGTGTCTCTTCATTGTAGAAGTGTTAATAAGACAGATTCTGAGCAATGGGGAAATTCACCAGACTCGCAAGCTTACTTTGTGAGTTATAGATTCAAAAGAAGCTTAATATATTCCAAATTTCTCCTGAAAACCCAAAATATTTCTCTAACAAATGTTCTTAAAGTACTCATTTGAATAGGTTAATGGGTATTATTGCCATAGATGGAAATGAAACTAAAATGAGTCACTGTGCATATAATCAAAGGAACACCTTCGTGTCCAGTGGGTTGTAATCACAGAAGATTCCAATACTCATGGAAAATGCAGAAGTATATTTTGAGGCCAGGAAAGAAAATTCTGACCCATAATCTCTCACTTCTTTTGTGCATGCAGCCATTCATTCATTCATTACATCTGCAGATGTTCATTGACATCCTGCTATGCAGGAGATACCAAGGACTTTAGGAGGACTGTTAACCCTGTCAGTGGCTTCTACCTGAAAGAGAAACTGTGTAAATTCTTGGAGCCCACTTGCCAAAAGGAAAAAGGGAATGCTGGGTGTGGAGACAACTCTTATTTTGTAGAGCTTTGAGGATTCCAAGCTTAGTGTTCATTTGTTTTCGTTTTTTGTGGTTCTGGATATTGAACCCAGGGCTTTATACATGGTAGGTATTTGTTCTACAGTTAAATTATATCATCAGGCCTACTGTTCTTTTTAGATTCAGAAAAAGGTCATGTGTCTTAGCCAGAGTCTAGAGCTAGTTGAGTGTTGAGGGTTAGAGAAATGTGAACTTCTTTTCTAAATCACTGTTAGAATTTATTCTCAGTTTTTGTCATCATGAAGTTAGAGATACAGTCTTTAGCTAATAAGGGTTAGCAGTAAGAACAGTGGCAATTAGATGTTAGTAAGTATGTAAACACTTCTGTTAGAGGGCAAAGCAACAAATAAATTCTCCTGTAAATTTTGGGTCTCAAAACTGGAAAACAGACCCAATTTAATAAAAGGTAGTATTTTTGCATGTGATATCACAACATGCTTATAAATCTCTGTCAATGATTGGGGAAATGACATTCCAAGACTTTTGCCCAGTTGACATACTAAGCTAAGCCAAGATTTCCAGGGCTTGTGGAAACCAGCAATTCATGAAAAATCTTTCATATAGAGTCATGATATCAAACATACAAACAAAATGCTTACAAATAATTTCTGAAAATATGTCCCAGAGATAAACAAACACTAGTTTTTAAATTCTCTGGTACAAGTGATCATAGCTTTATGATATTCTGTGTAAAGGTGAAAATAAATTCCTATGTCCATAAAGCAAATTACTAGTGATGATAAATCTTTAAAAATATGTATAGCACAGCATTCTATCAGAAGACACTCATTATGCCTTTGAATCATTTGGGGGTTTCGCCCTTCCATTTTGAATCTGAGCACTGATACGCCTTCCAGAAGCACATGGCTAAAACCTGGTAATGACATGAAGAGTAATGTCAGCAAAACATAACCGTGGCTGTAGTGTTTCTTTTCTGTTCTCAAGTTGCTTAGAGGCTTCTTGTTCAGTTTGTTTGGCCACTCACATTTAAATTCTAATACTTGGGTATGAATTCTACTGACTGCTGTTTGCCTACCACCAGTGAAAACTAAACACCTCACTTCTCATTTGCGGAATGTTTTAGTTTAACCTTCATTTGTCCCTCTTTTCTCCATGCTTCACCCCCTGCTGAGTGCTGAGGGTCAGACCCTCTGACAGTCGTTAGCCTGTCCGTCTGGGATTGCTTGCCATGACGCTGTGCATGTAAACATTTCTTCTAATAAATTAGATTTCTCAAAAGTTCTGTCTGCCAAGAAGCAAAATCATTACATAGTATGTATATTTTTCAGTATATTGCTGTAAAAATGTCCTCAGCTAAACATAATATGCAGTTAAAATAAATTTCAAATAACCCTGCCACCGCTAGGTTTGAAATCATTAAGCTGAAGATAGGTGGTCTCATTTTACTCTGTTTTCATTTTTTTACTCACATGGAGTTATTCTTGCTCTGTGAACTGCCCCCCACATATAATTTAAGTCTTAACAGATGAATGGGTTTGCCTAAATATACATATTTTTCAGTATAACATTTGACAAAATTGAGCTATTCTTTTATAGCTGTGAATTAGATTTACAACAGTTGGACATTCCATCATCTTTGCTGATCAGCATTCTTCTTTGCCATTAAGAGCAGAAATATACTTGGCATGACCTGTGTTAACTTTTGTAATTCCTGTGTTTCAATGGAGCAAAGGGCTATTACATGAAGGGAGAATTGTGTAAAGGAGCATGTGTATTTTTACTTACTGTTATATTTACCCCATAGCCTTCGTACAGATATTTTAAGCAGTTTAATAAAATATGATTAAAAATGAATATTTAGATGGGAATGATGAAAAAACAACTCTGCAAATCACGCATGCTAGTGAGCTTCTAAGGTAGTTTGTGAAATTGACATTCAGGTTCCAGAGAACCAAGACAAGAACAGTACGACATTATTTTTATTTTCAGAAAGGAGCTAGCTCCTTAGTTTGGTTTGGTAATGGAATATAGTAAGGGGAAGCAACATATTCTTGTCTAGTTCTCAACCCTAGAGAAATCACTTGCACTTTAGGAATCACTTAGAGATATAATTGACACTGTTCTCAAGTATAGATTCTCAGAAAATTTAGATATGGAGTTACTTGTTTAGTCCTAACCTTTGATGAATGATCAAGGCATGAGATTGAAGCAAAGGACTTTCAGGTAATGCGATTCATTCTAACCAGTACTCTTCTGATGGTGTTGCTGTCCCCTCCCTACGATGAAGTATATTAATAAAAACTAACATGATTAAAAGAGACATTCTCTTCTATACAGAACCTGGTGAAATTTTGGCTCACATGGAAAGTGACCCAGTCTTTCAGGAAGAGGCAATAGAGGCAATTATAAACAAAACTGTCAGTCACAATTTGAAGGTGCTGCTTTAGGACGGCACTGTTATTTGCGGTGTCAATTTGATCAGGGCTGAGTCCCAAGGTTTGAAACTTCAGTTTGAACTATCTGTTTTATATTTTCATTTCTCCTGAGTCTTAAAATGATTCTGTGGACCTGCGGGTACACTTTGGTTACCACAAAGGTTGATCATTGCTTCTTTAACATATCAGACACTGCGCTAGACTTGAGGAGTACAGTAGTCAGGTTTTCCTTGTCCTCTTGGAGTTTCTCATCAGATACAGTGGGTCTTGTATCTTTCATATTCTAAGACACATCATGATTATCTACATTCATTTCAGTTACTGAAAAATCTTCGTCACCTGCTACACATTCCCATCTAATATGTTTACATAAACGTACTCAGTGTCACTCAACAGTGGGACTTTGGCTCTTAGCTTCTAATGGCCACTGATTAGTAAAACTTTGAGTTTTAACCGTTAGAAATGATCAAGATGTTCCAGAAAGTGCACCACTGGCCCCTCTCTCTTGGTCTCCCTGTCATCTCTCTCTCTCTCTCTCTCTCTCTGTCTTTCTCTCTCTCTGTCTCTGTGTCTGTCTCTGTCTG
The DNA here is from genome assembly GCA_004027595.1 of Dinomys branickii. Classification (NCBI taxonomy): domain Eukaryota; kingdom Metazoa; phylum Chordata; class Mammalia; order Rodentia; family Dinomyidae; genus Dinomys; species Dinomys branickii. Next base: position 23,070 of record PVLD010000606.1, on the reverse strand, counting down.
TCTCTGTCTCTCTCTCTCTCTCTCTCTCTCTCTCTCTCTCTCTCTCTCTCTCTCTCTCTCTCTCCCTCCCTCTCTGTTTCCCTCCCTCCCTTTCATAGAGAGGAATTCAGGAAGTAAGATAAAAGGCATGGCTGGAAAGGAAGATGAGAGTAGAGTTTGTGAAAGACCAATAGTAACTGAGATGTTAAAGACATACATAGATACGTTCTTCCAGGTACTTTACATCTTTATTTAATCACGAAATGTGAGGTGGTTACCTTCTAATTAGAAAAGGAATTTTAAAAAGCTTCAGTGAGTAGATGGTGTTTAAATTAGTCACTTAATGTTCTGAGGCAGCCCAAGTCTAAATGGTGCCTTTCTGAGTGAGCAAGCCCAGGAGACACTTGTCAACCCTTGTGCGGCTTTCTATTAACAATATAAATACACCATTGTTGTAAAGCACTTTGTGGTTCACAACATACTGCCACAGACATGTTATCTTCGTTTTGCAGATTCCCCTGTACATGTCCGGCATGCCCTCTCTCCCTAGTTAGTCTACTTAGCAAGCACCTTTTTATTCTTCATGACATAATACCAACTCTGCAGTGTCCTCTTGGGACCCTTCTGAACAGGAGGACAGTCCATCCCTCTTTCTTACTCAGACCTTTGTGCTTGTCTCCATGGTGGCACTGGCCTACTCCTTACTTGTTCACGTGGCTGCACACCTCTGTAGGTCCTTGGGTCCTCGTTTTGCGGAAGCTGTGTATTCTTCACCTCATTTCCCAGTGCTTCTGTAAGTAGTGGACACAAGCCTGCTCTGTACATAAAGGTTAAATGCTGTATGTTGTCAGGGCTGGGGGAGCTTGAGCCATTTCATAAAGTAGGATTTTTAGTAAGTCCTAACTAAGAGTAGAATTTAGATCTTTAATCTCCCATTTTATCTGTTTAGCTTATTAGTTGTTCATCCAAGGACAAGATGTACATCATCATATTCATATCAGTCTAATCATTAGAAATATTCCATAATAAATGTGGGAGGTGAAGGACAGCAGTCCTTTGTCACATGAGGACATTTCAGTTCTATCATCACAGCTGACCTCCTTTGCCATATGATGTGGACAAACTTGTGAATGTAAGAGCCTTCTTTTCTTCCTGTCCCTGTATGCCATATTCCTTGTCATCCTGGGAGTATGTGAACTGATGTCCTAGCTCAGAGGCCCCACTCTCTCCCGCACCCTTCCTGCCACAAGAGCATCTGAGTGGTGTTTTTTCCTTCATGTCCTCAGTATACTGCCCTGTTGAAAAGGGATTAGAAATGTCAGTGCCTACCTAAGTGTCCCACACCTCATTGGGGTGTCTGTATTTGGGTGACCAATGGATTGAAGCTGTGTTTTCTAGAGTGTTAGATAGTGGATAAAGGCTGTGAAAGCAAATATATAAGGTCTGAAAGGCTTTCCTGGCACCCCTAAAACTACCCCGCTGGGGACCATCCCAGCCTGGGATTAACAAACCCTAGTTATTTGCAAGGTGGTCTCCACACAGCTTATATATATGGCACAATGCAGTGTTTATGTGAGAATAAAGTGGATTATTTGAATCTAGGCTGCTGAACCTACCTGAAAATGGGTTTTACAGTTTTGTGTAATTGCCTTTTCTTTGTGTTTGCATAGAAAGCATTGCATAGCTGGAAGATATGGCAATTATAATTTATTATGCTGTAATTGTTACCTAAATGTTTTTGAATAAGCAAAAATCACATCTGTTTAGGAATAAGTTGCACAGCAAGAGAATTCCCTTTGAAATGAATGCTGGGTTCTCATATTCTGTAACTGTACACATAAAACAACATATTTATTTCCCCATTGAGTCCATTACATTCCCAAGTCAAACTGCATCCTCTCTTCCCTTCCCATATTAAACCCTTTGATTTAATGGAGGTTTTAACTACTGGTTCTTTAGGGAATTTTCAGTAGGCTTTGCACAGATTAGGTTATTGGAAAGTATAGTTATTTGCTTGTAAAGTGGCAGTTCTGTGTCAAAATTGATTTTCTCTGGAGCTACTGCAGTAAAAAAAAGATGAGCTTCTGCTTTGCATCCAGAATGCCCTGATGTTCTTACCATGAGCACTTTTCCTGTGCTTCTCGCTCAGCACCGTTCGGTCACAGGCTGGTTTGGACAGGCAGATACGAGCACATGGAGCTCCGAGGACTTTGGTGTCCAGTGTAATAATAAAGAAGGCCTCTCTTCCCTTCTGGTTGCTGCTGGCGTGTGACAGCAGTGTTCTGGACATGGTGAGCGCAGTGTTGCTTCCCTTCCCCATTAAATGGGAAAGGCCTAAGCCTGGAATGGTTTTGTTTGTTCCACAGAAATACACAGCTGAAATAATTACCTTGCCATGCCCGGGCTCACAGGATTTATCTTCCATTATAGATCTTGAAGACATATGCAAGAATAGTTTACTTCTCTAAATTTACTAGGCTACTCGCTTGGGAACGATTTTACTGTGTAAAAGAGAGCAGTCATAGCTGGTGGCACAGCCTAGGAAAGCTTTGATAGCCAGAAAGATGAAGGGCAGAGTATATTCTCTATTTTTCTGCTTCTGCTCATAAAATAGAATTGGAGTTTATGTGACTAGCAGGCAGCCTTATTTTATTTTTTATGCTCCAATTGAAATTTAGGAATCCTTTAAGATGGGCTTTAATCATTGATCTTATGTGCTGCTGTACAGCATATACGCATTTATTAAATACTATTCCAGTCACCTATGAGAGATGGGGATCTTATTCTGGTCATTTAGCCTGAATAACCAAGATGGGCTGATCTAACCCATCTGTTATACCTCAGATCCAGTAGAAGCGACAGTCTTTGTAACGTGAGGGATATTGCCCTGTCTGTTACCTTAGACAGTGGACCTACTGATGCACTACATTTTTTAAATTTAAAACTCAGTTCTGTTTCAATTCTAATTTCAGGCCAAATACCCTTTATAGATTTTTGCTTTTTTGTTGTTTTTATGGTTTTGTTTGTTGTTTAGTTTCAATCTGTAATTTTCAACCTGAATATTGTTCCATGCTGTGCTTCATTCATTTAAATCTGAAGGTCTGGCTTTGACCATCAAAAAATTACTGTACTGCATCTGTCTCTGATTCCCTTGTTCCTTCTTTAGTGTTTAGCTTTCACTGCCGCTCATAGGCTCTAACTCTTGTTTGTCTTTGCGAAATTTGAATTTTCCCTGAGGTGCTAGCAGCAGACATTGATGGAGCTATGAAAAGGAGTAATGTTAAGCTTGGAAAGATCATAGGAAGGCAAATCGGGACTCTTGTTCATGCTAGTTTATGTTGTTTGTTGACCTGATAGTTTATAATGTGTATTTGAATACTTCAACCTAGAAGCTTAGAATATTGGCTCATGTCAGTTTGTACTCTTTCTTCCACTCTATCCCATTTTTCTATCAGGTCGTACAGGAGTTAACATACATGACTGAGTGTAGGATGAGACAAGCACCTTCCCTTTCCAGTGACAAAACTAAAGCTGGGGACAAGAAGCTGTTCACTAAGCCGTACAGCTGTCTTTGACAGAGGAGACTAGAACCTATTTCTGTAGACATTTTCCTCATACTACCTAAGACTAACTGTGCTTAGGCCTTTGAGATTCCAATCTTAAAAGATTAAACTTAGACTCACCAAACACTTATGACTTAGAAGTATCACATGATTGAAGAGTTGGAGAAAGCTGATGGGAACATCAAGTTTCACATTTTTATTTCAATGGATATCATGTTTGTTACTTTATCAGCTATTCATAATCACATACTATATTTGGAATAGTAAAGGTAAAAAATATCTGTTTCTTTAGATGTTCAAAAACATGCAAAGTATAATGAAAGAAATTAAAGCAACAGGAATTATATTACCATTTTTCAATATTTCTTTTAAGTCAGTAGAATGAGTAGTTATAATGCATATCAGCATTTTTGTATATATAGTCCTGTCTTCTTTTTTAACATTGTATTATCATAACAGTCCCACATTATAAAATATTTTTCCAAGAATATAATTAATGGCAGTGTTATTTCAAAGTGTAAACTTAACTCAGTGATCTGTATGTACTGAGATTTGCCTCCTATGTTTAGTTTTTCCTGTTCTCATTTCTATCAACCATGCTGAGATGAAGTTCCTTTTAATAATTCCTTCTAGACATATGTGAATAAATTTATTTAGAATAAATTTCTCTGAATTCTGTTGGTGTATCCAAGGAAAAGAACACATGAAGGCTACTGATACTGGTAAGTATTTCCCTGAGTGTACTTCTAACAGTTCCGCTAGCACCTGGAATCCAAAGCATGGAAAGCTGACCCTTAGCCAAGAAGTCTCTTGCACACCTAAATGAGAGCTGACTAAGAAGGTTCTCATGTTGAGGGAGTTTCCAGAGCAGAGATGATGTTTGATCCACATCTTTAAGACATTAGAGCTCTCAGTTTTATAAAGAGGAGGATGAACACTCCTACTAGAACAAACAGGGTATTGGGAAGAAAGACATTATTAGAACTACACAGAACTTAGTACTTATCTGTTCCACTAATTGTCAAGTATTTTTAACAGATGAAAAGTTTTTGGAACCCAAATCTCCTCTAACGCAACAATACTAAAATTGATCAAAGTGGGTAATCTCCAGTTAAATCACAGGAAGATGGAGTAGCTCAAAGCTATGAGTAAGATTTCCTTTGCTTGGCTTTCCTAGTATACCTGTTTAGGTCTTGAGATACTGCTATCCAGGACCTCTTTAGAAAACAACTTAAAACCAGTCATTCCAGTTGGAAATTGAGGACAGTACAACGGAGGGACAGAATGTGACTTCCTTCAGGTCACAAGTGGTTTCCAAACTACACTTCAGTGTCTTTGTACCCTGATCAAAAGTGCTATTCCTATACTTTTATCACTAGACATTCCTCTGCAGCTTGAAAGAGATTCTTTATACTCTTTTAGGTTATATATTGTTGCAATGTCCCAAGAGACAAAGTCCCGAGTGATCAATGCATATATTAACTTCTATAAGATTTTACCCTAATCCATATTAAGTGTGCCTGGATGAGATTCAAAGGATCTGTTAAATTATATCCAGATTCCTATTAAATCACTACACTCGCAGTAATACCCAGACTCACCTTCTCCTTAACCCAAATTAACACATGCTCTTAGCAGTCTCAAATCTAAGGGAGGTTCTTGAGATGAGCAAGTGACTGGGAGGACAGGAGGGAGAGAATTAAGATAAATGATGGGGTGACCTTCTCACACCACTCGTGGTCTCTCAATTAACCAACAGGCAGCAGCTCCACATCGCTGTTCTTTCAGTAATAGGTTTCACCCTCCCGCTCAGTGCCAAACCACACGGGTGCACACACAGGCACACACTTTGCTAATCAGATTGGCAGCAAATAGAATTAAACCATTAAGGTAATTAAGCAATTCTTAGATAACATTTGATCAGTTCCACAAAAATGAAAATGCATTCTTCTTTTAGAGAAAGAAGAGGATGAAAAGCTATTTGTGTTCTATGACCTTTATGAGCTCATTTCCAAATAATCTTGGACCCAGAGCTACACAGATAAAACTGATTTTCTCATGTTTTGCTCCTCTGTGTTCATTCTTCTGTGACCCGCCACACTTTTCTGCCTCTAGACTCTTCCAGCACATTTAGGTAATTCTAAAGCTTCTTGTTCATACCTAAGGGCAAACTCTGATCTGAGATGACTCTTGTGATACATACTTGCTCAGACCTCAGTTTCGAACTGCATCCTTGTAGCATTCTGTAATGATTGTGGTTGAATATTCACATGTGAGAAATACATTTCTTCCACTGCTTCCCATTTTTTATTCCCCACATTTGAGTTCTCCCTCTGAGGCAGGTGGAGAAGAGAATGCTGCCCCCAGAAAGAGACGCCAGACAGTGAGTATCTTCGCTGCTGGGTTGGCGTGGCCATCGCTGAGTCGGTAGGCTGCCTCCACACTTGAAACCTTTCCCAGAAAATGAGCAAGTGCTTCCCTCCCCTGCCACAGTGCCCTTTGTACTCTAGCTCACGTGTATCATCAGCTGCAGACTTGAAAATATTTATAAGCTGGAGTTTGACTACACACCTACTAGGTCAGTATGTTCAAGGGCTCAGGAACTCTTGCTATTGTCTGTGTTAGTCTCCCTGTTTGATCATAAGGATTAGTCAGTCTTTATGAGGCTTTAGTCGAGATGCCATATTCTTCTTTTTCTAAATTAGAGACTATAACACATAGTCTGACATATGCTCTCCCTGTGATACAGAAATCACTTGTGGGTCTGAGGGTGTGGCTTTTGGTAGAGCACACGCTTAGCATAACAGGCCCCTGAGTTCAATCCCCAGCACCGAAGAAACTAAAAAGAAATTACTTGGCTTGAAAGAGTGCTATGATATCCTTGCTTACAAAGCAAATTAAGTACTTTAGATGGGAGGTTATTTTATACACGCATACACACTTTTATATGATATTCTACATCATGTATGTATGTGCGTATGTGAATATATGTTTTTATATGTTTAAATGTTATTAGAGGTAGATAAAACATAAGCAGCTGTCCAATAACATTATGGCCATGGACATTACATGTAAAGTATTCCTTTTCAATGCTAATAAAGTACTGCAGCCAACTGCCATCTAGCAGGACACATGGCCTTGATATGCCTACCTGCCGGCTTTTGAGGCCATTAGTGTAAACAGTGCAACCAGTGCCACAGGGAAGAAGGATGTTTTGGAAAGCAATTGAGTTCAGCCTTCCAGGAAATACTTCTCCCCTATTTATTACTGTGCCTATAGGCTCACATTTTCTCAATTTAGAAAGACTTCTAAAGGGGAGACTATTGGGAAGTACACACATAACGTCCTCAGCTATACTGTAAAGCCTCATTAATTTACTAACAAAATAAATGAGACTAGAAAAGACATTGTAAAGATTTCAAGGGTAGGTGTAGTCATCTAAGTTAAGTGGCTCTAAACATACCATCTTTTCAAGTTCTTAAAACTCCATGCTTATGTGGATAGTAGGTCTTCATCCTTCATTAAACTGACCCTCTAAGACCATTTAGCTATTAGAATTACATTTCAGACTTGAGGATAATTATATATTTCTTAGATTTTTTTAATCCTTTAAATGGGCATTTAGCCTTAATTTGCCCTGAAATTTCTTATAAGTTGGCCTAAATTATATTTCTTGTGTGCACAGAGTTATACACTGTATATTGGAGGGGAAGAGAGGGACGAAAAACTGAGCAAGTGTATTGTGCTTCTGTTGACGGTGATTTCCCAACGCGCACTTAAATGAAGAAGTCATACACACTAAAGGCTATTTGTGTTTAGGACATAAAAGTGTTGGGGGTCTTTGTTTTTCATTTTATGAGCAAGTTCTAAATTTTCAGTTAGAACATTTTTTGTTGTGTTTTTACACTTCTTGAAAATATAAGGCATTTCAACATTGTAGAGCTTTCTGAGTTTTCATAGTTCAGGAGTTCTGGGCTTAAGATAGAAAAAGAATCTCTTAAAATAGTAGTAGCCTTTTTTTTGAACTAGTAAAGTTGGGTCTTCAAGAAAACGAGGTACTTGTGAGTTTCCAGAGAGACAATTTTGTATGATTTTTCTCCCAGAGCTTCTATCCTACCTCTCTCATCACCCTGATTATAATCTGCTATTAACTTTTGAATCAATGTAGTTATTTTAAAGGTCTACAGTTTTTAAATTTTTCAATGGATAATATTTATATATACTGTTTTTTAAAAACTACCATCCTGAATTCCCAAGGGAGAGATTGACGGACATTTCCAATATTTATGTAGAGAGCTCTAGAATGTGTTCAATGCCCTGAAAACCAAAACCATTGATTAGGTTTACACAAATTGCACAAAGTCACAACTATACCGAATTGGTTTGAGCAGGGCATGGTGGCACATGCATATAATCCCAGCACTCAGGAGGCTGAGGCAGAAAGATCACCACAAGTTAGAGGCCAGCCTGGGCTACATAGCGAGACCCTATCTCAATCCATCAATCAGTAGAGTTCAATACTTTAACTTGTTCTAGACGATGCAAAACACCATTATCTCCACACCTGTCTGTGTACTACAGCCTGTCTTTCTAAGTTAATGTACACAGTGCATTCTTTTGCTGTCCTCTCCATCCCTGTCCTCTCCCCAAACTCTTCTTACATCTCCCACACTCTTGTTGTAACTGTCCTGCCCATCCATCCACCATTTTCTAGTGAGGTTTCAGCAGTAAATTCCCCTAGGATGGGTCAGTGTAGTCTTTACTTTGAGAGTAGCTAAACTAGTGTTTTGTTTTATTTTTTTGAGAGAGGCTCTCAATATGCAGTTCAGGCTGGTCTTGAGCTCACTTTGTAGCCCAGGCTGGCCTTGAACTTGCAATGATCCTCCTGTGTCAGCCTCCTGATGCTGGGATTACAGGCATGTGCCATCATGCCCACCTTAAACTAGTGGTTTTGACAAAGAATTCTGTTATGGTTTGGGGGGATATCGTGCAAGGGGGAACAATATAATACAGGACACATTTTAAAGATTATTGACAATCATCATCCTAAGAATGATACACAAGAGAGTGCAGGATATCTGTCTACACACTATAGACCAAGAAATCTAGCTGAAGGCCTGGATCCCATAGAAATGTCCTGCATGAGTCCAGCTGAAGACCTAGAGCTCATAACAATGCCTCCCATGCATCTAACTGGAGGCCCGGAGCCCACAACATCTCATACAGGCCTGTTTCACAGATCCGTGGTGGGAAGGCCCAAAGGTCAGTGGTGGAATCCAGGAAGTCTTTACCAGCAGGATGAAGGATCTGTGCTAGCAGGCTAAGGGATCTACACTAGAGCCAGGACATTATGCACAAGTAAGAACCAGAGCTCCCCCAAAAAGTACCACAGCCATCCTTAGCAACAGTGAGGTCCCAAACTCCTCCAATGATCAAGATGGCCGAGGGAAGCCAACGCAGCAAGCTTCTCCCCGAGACTGGCAGTGCACCATCTTCCCCTCTGGAGCCAAGAAGTGATGCTCAGAGTGAGGACAAGAGCTCCCCCAAAGGGAACCGAAGCCATTCTCAGTGCCAACAAGGTCCTGAGCTCCTTGGAGTTCATCAGCCGAGTTCATCGGGAAAGCCAGCATGACCAGCTCCTCCAAAAGCACCAACAGCTCCGTACAGCTTCTGCTAGCTCCCAACAGCCTTTTTCCGCTCACAACAACCTCACTTCTTCTCCAGTTCAGCCTGTTATGCTGCTGGGAACAGCCCCCAGGCGGGCCTCCCGCACCCAGCACCACGCTTACTCAGTTCAGCTGGGGGTTATAAATTGACCACCAGTTGTCAATCCACTAGAGATTCTAACTGGGGATTAACAATTAGTGTGACAATGTGGACAGTCTATTTGGTTCATCCTTTTTCTCCTGCCGCCTGACCTTGAGGCCCCACCACTGAGCTCCTCCCATGAGAAAGAAGAGAATAAGTGGGTATCTGTATGAAGCCTACCTATATACGCCTCTGACGCTTTTCTGAAGCCCTGTCCTTTACTGCCATTGTATCCTATCCTAGTATATCCTTCCTCTTCTTTCAGGTCTTCTGTGGCTTCGCAGAGAAATTTATTCACTTAGGCAATCTACTTGATTTTATCTTATTAATGCATATTACTGATTCAGAGAGGCCAGGTGTGGAGGTGCACACCTGTAATCCCAGCACTCGGGAGGCTGAGGCAGGAAGATCGTTGCGAGTTAAAGATCAGCCTGGGCTACAAAGTGAACTCAAGGCCAGCCTGAACTGCAGAGTAAGACCCTGTCTGAAAAGAAGACAAAACAAAAAATAATGATTTGGAGAAATGAGATTCATCTTAGTGTTTTGGGGCACACATTTAACATTTGGTTATTCACCCCCATTGTTCCCCTCTGCGTTTCCTCTCCCTTTCCCTCAATTCCCTTCTTCCTCTTTAATTGCCTCCCTCCCACTCTCCTGCCATTCCTGCCTCCTCCTCTAGTTGTTCATGTCTGAGCACACAGGTGAAACAGTATTTAACTTCTTCAATCTGCCTTATTTTGCTTAATATAACGGTCTTCATTTCCATCCATTTTTCTGCAAATGGCACGATGTGGCCAAATAATACTCAATTGTATAAGAACGGAATCACTGAAAACAAAATATGTCTCCCCACCATCTCCAAATGGAAATGGGCTTATAATGCTTACTGTATGCTGGCTCTGCCGTAAGCTTGAAGGTACAGAAGCAGAAACCACGACAGGCATCCACATGCCGTCCTTGCCCTCCACTCTGAATTCACATGGGGTGACAAATTGCTACTGGTTTCCACTGCATTTTACCAGACCAGGTGTCTTTCCTGCCCCCTTGAGGTTTCTGACCTTTCTACAGATGCCTTTTGCAGCCCTCTGCTCGCTTCCCCTTGCCAGGGCCCAGGGATCTGTAATATACTCCATCAATTGTCTGTTGAAGGACAAATGTAGTTTCTGATTGGTGATACTGACTGCTGATCCCCAAGTGAGCACTACTGGATAAAGAGGAGGCCAGATTGGGATGCACTTCATATGCAAACACACAGCGTGTGCTGCTGCAATTCTCAGGGCATCACAGAACCATTGTTCTGGCTTTAGTGATTTTCTTTTGGCCACACTGCTCTCATTTGGAAGCTCAGAGCAAAGGCAGAGATTCTATCAATTCTAATCCCCTTGTGTATTACAGTTTTAGATAGATGACACTCCAGAGAATGCTATGTGATTCCAAGGCTTCAAAAGGTCACCTTCTCGCCCTCATTTCCTCTTTAAGAAAAGAGCCTTTCAATCTGCATTGCACATGTTTCCTCTTTGCCGCAAGAGCTTTATTGGTGCTCTGACATCATTCTCTTCTTACAGCCGTCCCCTACCACTTTGCAAGAACTACATAAATGTTCTTCTTTTTCTTTTGGACAGATTCAAGTTGCTGGTTCCTGCCGCTCTGGTCTGGCATAGAAAGGGGAGAGAGCAACACCTTGCTTTGCCCAACCACATTCTTTGACTGAGTTCTGTTTCCATCTCTGACTGCTCTAGAGTGTACTGCTCAGCTGGCATGTCACTGTCCTGGGATCTCAGGGTGTGGCATTTTGATGCCGTTTTGTGCCCATCAGCAGCACTGCCAACAGCTATGCCACTTTCCGGCCGGGGCCTGGGAATTCCTGCTGGTCATAGTCTTCTTGTCACTCAGCATTTTCTGAGTTTGTCTGCTTCCTCAGAGCAATGTCACAAAACCCTGGTCTAAGTATCAGAACAGGCTGGACTCTTGCCTATGGTATAAAGACCCCAAATTACCAGGCAGGAAACTGAGGCTAGGGAACCATGAGTGGTAGCATTTACTGTGTTCAGGTTTAGACAACTTTGCTTCAGGGTTTTACTCAGTGGGTTTGTGTTTCAGGGTGACTTGAAGTGCCCTGCTGAGGCACAGATGCTATTGAAGACAAGGTGGAAGCGGCGGGCAGCAGGGCTCACTCGGGCACTTTCATTTAGGCTGTGGTGGGGTCTCACACTGGGAAGACCCACAGCTGGTGCTCAGTGCTAGCTTCAATGTCTTTATCACCATCTTCTGCAGACAAAGAGAAACACAGGAGGAAAACAACAACCTTCCACTATGAAAGCACGGCCGGTTCCTTCCAAAAGATTCTTTTGAAAAGCCAATACTAAAGGCTTCTTAATAAAAAAAAAAAAAAAACCATTGATTTGTTGATTGATAGCAGCAGCATAATTGCATTATAGAGATTTTAGAAAATTTCAAAGAAAAAATTCAAATTACACTTATAATGAAACTGATACATTTCTCTAAATATTTTATGTCTTTCTTCTCTGTGTCTCACATCAGCTTTCTTCAAGGTCATTAAATATTTTCCATAACCTGATTTTTATTTCTTTTAGCTGTACTGGGGTCCGAACCCAGGGCCTTCTCCCTAAGGTATGTCCCTGGCTTTTTTTGTATTTTTCATGACAGGGCCTCTGTAAGTCACTAAATTGGTCAGGTGAGACTCAAACTTGCAAGCTTTCTGCCTCAGCCTCCAAGAATCCTGGAATTCTGGGAGTGTGCCACGTAGCCTGATTTTTAATGACTACATAGTTTCCTATTATGTTGATAATACCAAAATGTTTGTAATCCATTTTCAGATCTTTGAATTTTTTTCCAGTCATTATGAATAATGTTGTATCTCAGTGGTTATTCCCCTGGAATACATTGCTTGTGGAATTATTCAGTAAAAGGAAATGAAGCCCTTGTAAAATGTGCTGTAGATTGTCACATTTCACTTCAGAAAGTGTCCCATTTTATGTTGCCACTAGTGATATATGAAGGTACCCAATGAAAAGTCACATCCCTTTGGTTTCATTTAAAATTGTTTTCACCGTATAAAATCAGTTCCTATGTATGATTTATAATAATGTAGGTTCACATCTTTGAGTATGTAAAAACATTGAATTTGGAATTTCTCCAACTTCCCTTTTAGTAGAAAGATTCAGATTCAATAAGAAATTCTACTTGGAATGTTATTCTGAATAGAGAAACTTACTTTGATTTTTAACATGTATGACCACACACAAATTGTTAACTAACTAATTAAAACATTGGCTGAAACTTTCAATAATTCAGAGATTTAGTTAGGCAGGGAAGTAAAGATACCAAAGACATGCCTGTGCTCCTCTTCATGGAGATGACCATTGGTGGAAAATACTGACTTTAACAGATTGGCATGCAACAGGTTTTCAATTTATTACCATTCCAAGCTGCTCGTATTTACATGGACATAAAAGCCTTTAAACATATGTATAAATTCTCACATTTAAGACCATTCCTATTAAAAGACACACATTTAAAGTGGAAAACCAGTTAGCAGTGGAGTACTAAGTATTTGATAAGTAATAAAGGACTTAACTAAGAAAAAGATAGAGGACACCGTAGGCCAACAGCTACTGGGGAAAAATATCAAGCAGAGTTTCTTTGAGGTTATTAAAAAAAATTAATTTTAAATTTACCCTCCCTTGAAAGTTTTCATTGTATTAGCTATTCAAATAAAATACTGCAGTTGATCAGAATGGAGAAATGTTTGCTTCTATTTTGAGAAGGGATCATAAAAAGCTTTGACCAAAGAGGGGAACACTAAGCAGAATTGCGTATGCCTTCTCTCTGTCAGTACTAACTCAAGATGTAAAGTGACATTTTGGCTCTTCATGAGCACGTCCAAATGACAACACAGAGAGCCATCTCTTTAAAAATTCCAGCTCGTATATCTACTAAAGTATCTCTTATGTGCCATACACATGCAATAGATTCATGTGCATTACCTGTGAACCTCGTCACAACCTGTGTATTAACGCATTATCCGCTGTGCTTCATGGGTGGAAAACTGAGACCATGGAGTTACAAAATGACACAGTACTCCCTTTTCATCAGGTGCTGCTTTGAAATATCCAGGCTTTGCCAAATGCTGTTCTGCATCTGTGCAAATACCTGAACAAGAACACTGTTAAAGCGTCATAAATTATAGGATATAAACTCGGCCTAGAAGAAAAATTGGGGGGCAAGAATTAGCAACTTGAAAAAAATGTGTTTACCCTCGAGCATAACCACATCTCCAAGAGTCATGGAGTTAGCCCCAGAAGGTGCCCCTGCAGAAGCCAGCAAAGTGACTTGCTAAGTAAGAACTGTAGTCTCCAGTCTCTATCAACGTATCTTTTTCTTTTCTCTCGTTTTGTTTTTTTGCTTTGGTGTAGAAGAGTTGAGTTTTAAATGAGATATATAAAGCCCCTAGCTGAAAAACATAAATTTTTGTGTTTCAATGTCTATAACCCTGAGTTCAAAATCTTTTATTCTATCAAAGAAGGAATAATAATTTACGTACCATATAAAATGTTTTATTTTCACAGTCCCCTTCTTTTAAGCCAGCCATGAAGAGCTATGTTTCAGTACTATGTTGATTTTTGTCCCTTATGTGAAGTAACTCTTTAGATTTATTTTCCTTTCAAAAGGGCATAAAATGTATTTATTTTTGTGTAGCTTGCTGACTGTTGGTGGTGTTTGAAACCTAGTTCAAATTAGGCTTTTTCGCTGGTCTTCCCAAACTTGGGTTGATTTCAGGCTTTCCAATACAGAAGGACCAGACCAGACTCCTTGTCAGCAGACAGTGAGCAACAATGAAGCTTTCTCCATTCTGAAAAAGAGGAAAGAGACAAAGGAATTACTGTTGTGAAGTGAAGAATTTATCCTTCAATTAATTAGGACATGCAAATTTTTAGAACAGTGCTTAATGTATTGATAGTTCCATAATATTATCTATGCCGTAGAATCGTAATTTCTAACTGGTATACCATGGCACAAGTGTATCTATCCTTTCTCTGATATACTCTGAAATATTTTTTCATATTTATGTAGCTGAACATATGGGTAAAGTGCATAATGATGTTATTTTTGGCTAAAACAAAAGGTTAGAGAGAGGGACGTAAAGTGAAGTCTTTGTTTTCCAGATGTGGTATTCCCTCCTGTGTCTATGGGAGTATCTTGAGCCGTCCTTTACAAAAAGACACACTTGGAAAGAACATACCAGCGTTCACCAAGTGAACGTTGTGTTCTCTTCTACTGCTCTTATAGACACTGTAGGGACAATGGTTGTATGATATAATGACCGCATAGTAATTACTTTGACTTATGTAGAGTGTCAGCGCTCCTTCAGTATTTCACATTGCCCTCTCGGCATAGTGTGGCTCAGAACCATCAGTTAAGAACTAGTGGAGAAGAGTTCTTTTCTAGTTAAAAAACTGTCCTATTTCTTGTCCTACTACTCTATATCAATCTACATACGTCTCAGAAAAGCCCTTACTCTTAATTTTAAACCAGAGTCTAAATGCACTGATAATATTTTCTAAGACCATGTTTTGGTAGTGTGGGTATCAGAGAGAACTTGGAAATATAAGGCTTTTCTAATACAGCTAAGTTATGAGAGAATACAGAAATATGCTTAGGACATTAGCGACAAGATTCTATATCTTACATTTTGGACCAAGTCCCATAAAGGTTAGTTGCATAGAAACTTTTCGATTTACATGTGCTCTGCTCCAGCTTGTCTCTAATATCCTTCATGAAGCAACACGCATCACATAGCTGATTACTGTTCAAACACTCCACTAACCTAACAACTGCAAGCTCACATCACTTAACAGGATTACAAATGCTGTAATGAACAGGAGAAAGTCGTTATTCTATTGTATAGCAAAACCCATGAATTATATCTAAAAGGTTACTACTATTTTTATGTGCTCTTTAAAAAAGAGAGTATGAAGGTTTACAATCATAGTAAAACTGATTAACTAGGTGCGCCAATGAAAGAAACCATTATCCTTTCAATGCAGTCCTATTTCATAAATAGTGCATCACGTTTTTGGTAGTTAAGAAACATGGCTCATCTTTTCATTTGTACCATGCTGCCTCTGTTATTTTTGTCCATAGACCTTAGAGGAAAGAAAAAAAGTGACAGAATTAATGTTCCCTTAGATAAATTAACTTCTCATGTTTTTAAGTACTCTAGCATCACCAAGACTGAATCAGAATTGTTGCTTAGTTTTTTACCATAATAATTACTCTGTTGTAGAATAGGTGAATGGTTAACGTTATCTGTCTTTGGCTGTTTACCAGCTGGTTAGTCAGTGAAACATGGGGAAAAGAGATGAAATCAAAGCACGCCCCTTGTTACAGAATGACAGCTCCATGTTTGGGTGGTGGAATGCATTTGCCTCTGGGCCAACACACAAAATATGGCAGTGACTGGATGCTGACTTGAGAGGAGGGACGTGGAAGAAGAGAGAGGACAGAAAAGTGAATTCCTCTCTGTTGTGGTTCTATAAAATAAAAGTAGGCTGAGGCTAGGTGAAAAAATTGCAGGTGGTGGGCCAGGGCAGCCTCAGACTTTTGCTCCCCGCCACCACCACACCCCCATCTTCTCCCTTAGTTTGCAGTCTGTTCGGAAAAACTCGTTGTAAGAACATCACAGTGAGTGACGCATAACACAAAGCTCAGCTCCCTTTTGATGTACTGGCTTCTGGCTAAGCCTGCGAAAGACAGTTTTGTTTTTCCCTTATGATACTCATCATGTCAAGATGATTTTATTGTAACACAAGTTTTAAAAATGTTAATACAAGTTAAAGAAGATTCACTTTAAAATAAGATGCCAAGTGTTTCTTAGTATGGCTCTTTGCATTTTTCTTTAAAACTGAAGATTGCAGAGCCTAGATTTTTGTCTCCCCGGTTTTAAGAAATTAAGTTCCAAAAGCACTTCCCACAATTCTGCCTCCCCAGAGGCCTGTTGTGAGCTGCCTGCTTTGTTTTTATGACTTGTGGCCCAATCTGCCAGCTTTTCTAAGATTTGAGTTGGTAGTTTAGTGGGTGAGGATGAGATACAAGGCCCACTAACCTTCTCACTGATGCCATGTAGGACAGGAATAGCAGAGGTGTGTACCTAACTGCAAGGTGGGAAGGGTGTAATGAGGTAATGTTTGGAAGATGCTGAGACTTCAGTCTGGTCCTCACAAATACTCAACTTTTGGCTGTTATCAACATGGCTCTGCTACCATTAGCATAATGCTCAAGGCTGTGTCCCTCTTCTATATGCTTCTTTCCCAAAGATTTCATATGCCTCATTGTCAAACAACGTTTCTAAAGCTTTGTGGTGCTGGGTATGTCTGTTGTGGCTGATAAACAGAAATGCTTTGAAAAATGAGTGCTGATTTCCGTTCCTAGGGTCAATAGGAAATCTCTTAAGAGAATCAGAATAAGAAAATGACTATATTTAATCAAATCTTACATTTTCTGTAAGCGATTTCTGGTATTCCTGCCTTGGGGATGCTTGATTGTTTTAGAAGATGCATTCAACTTACTGAATTTGGAGAACTGGGTGTCATTAAAAGAAGACATAGCTAGTAGCCATGGTGGATAGCAGCATGACTTCAGGGCTGGAGATGAAGTTTTGAACCAAGTTCTGAGCCTCTGTGTTCTTATGTAATGGGGATTTGGGATTTGATAGACAATTACAAAGGTACTTTTTGCTTAAACACTTTAATCTTTGCAATTGGGTCATCAATACTGTTGTCCACATTTTCAAGTTATATAGGTTTTAACAAGCAACTGCATAAGATACCAAAGTTAAACATTTGCCAGGGTCATTTAGAGACCCTTTAAGAATTTCCAAGTCTCAGTAGTGAATGTGACTCTTTTTTTCCTTCCCAGCATCCCAGAAATAAAAAGTAAAAATATGAAGTCTATCCTCTCTCTCCCTTTTGTCAATTTAAGTGAAAAGAGCTTTTGCTTCCATTTTAATAATAGAGTTTGTGTGTGTGTAATATAGGCAGTGATTTGGCCTCAAGCTGAGTTTAGATTTGAAAAGATGAGAATATTAAAGCTTGTCAGCCAGCCCACAAACCAATTAAGTATTTCTAAACTGACAGAATGTGGGGTGGAGTTCTTTTTCTTTTCTCCACCAACACCCCACACAGTAAAAAGAAATGAGATCAAATAGACACACTCTTTGTAAAGGTGAACCTGAAAATAGGGAAAGAGAAAAGAGAGCCCTACAGCGAGACCAGGATGCAGGTCAGACCAGACAGCGGAAGAGCGGAGGACAGAGCTGTCCACTAGAACATTCTCTATAGCACTAGAAATGTCCCACGTGGTTCAGCGTGGTAACAAGTCACAGGTAGATGGGTCTGACTCACGTAACTGGGATCTGAATTTTTAATTTCATTCAGTTTTAAATCATTATGATTTAACTGCCCACATGTGGCTAATGCCTTGGGCCATACTGGACTAGAAAAAAATTATAGTGATATTCCCATTTATCAAAAACTGACAAGGGGCATCAGAATGCTGTGGATTGTTGACTTGGGACTAAAAGAATGTCTAAGTTGTCATCCTGTGGAAAAGAATTAAATCTCTTTTTTGTTGTTCCAAAGAGGGGGCAAAAAGTAAAACCACTTGGGAGAAATGTCTGGGCCACTCCTTTAGCCTCGGTGTAAAAATCATCCTTACAGGTAGTCGTATGGAATTGTGTTCATGTTTCGTAAAATGTAAGGGCAGTGCCCAGTGCTGAGAATACTCAGGGCTGGGTTTGATGATAGTTTGGCAGCGAACGTTTCTGAAATGAAGATGATGGCACATATCCCACCTTCCCCACACGTGTCACTACTTGCACTAAGGATATGATGAAATAATTGTTTTTATAAATGTCCCAAGACTATGAAGGTGTTTTATTAAGCGTGACTATTACAAGGCTAAAGACAATGATTAAAGGACCTTAAGTACTTCTGGTTGCCTTAAGGATGCTTTTTCTAAAACAAGCAAAAGTATATTTTGGGATTTTAAACCAGAACCCCTCTGTTTTGACAGTAAATATGCCCCATGACCATGGCACTGGTCATTTAGTTGTTTTCTTAAACATTTTAGTGATCATTTCTCCCACAAAGGATGCTGAAACCAGCTGAATATCCTTTCCAAACACCCAGAGAATTCCTGATAATAAGCAAACTGATGAACTCATGGCAGTGCACCTGTGGTAATGCTGTCATTGCTCAGGCACATCTCATTTGTACTTAAAGCCTCAATCAACTGCAGGGCCTGCTGGGTCCTACTGTTGGATGTAACAGATTCATGGTAAAGGAGCCTTGTAGGTAATGTCACAGCAGTGGCCTTAAATTGCAAAGAATTTCCACCAGCCTCCTGCACCGGGGCATGGCACAGAATTCATTGGTACTGCTTATCCTCCCGTGGAGATGCGGGAAAGGCCGCACTGTGAATGCGGAGCTGGGCCACCCGGCCGTGGGGCTAAGGCTCTCATAAAGAACTCCCATGGAATTCATTAGCCGCATTTTAGCGCTGGAGCTGCCCCTCTTACATGGCAGGAGTGATTATTCCGAAGGATAATGATGGCCCTTAGGTTATTATTGATAGGCTCTGCTTTCCTTTTAAGCAGGAGGATGTTTCCTTGTCCTGTCTCTTGTGAAGATGGTAGGTGCAGGGCACTCTCATTAGGACGTAGGCCCTCCGCTCTGAAGGACATGAAGAGCTCCCGTTTCCCTCCTCTCTCCAGTTTTCTCCCTTTCCGTGGCTGATTCCTATGTTTTGAGTAGACATGGATGCATTTACCTTTTATAGCCCTTTACCTACTAATAAAAACTACAAATAAGGAACATTAGCCTCTATTTTACAAATGGATATTTCTCTCTCCTGTAAGTTTTTCACTGGAGAGCAATGACATTCACCTGGACCAAGAGCCGGCGGAATTAGAGCTCAGCCTTGTTCCACAGGCAGCTGTCTTTGTCCACGTGCACATGTAGACCTTCTGGCGTGTGTTTTTCCTATCAGCCCAGCTCCGCTTGTGCATAGTTTAAACTGCTGGAGGAATCAGCCTTCCACACTAGTTGCATCTGCTACAAATTGCTGCCTCTGGCTGGGCGCTGGTGCTGAGTATTTGCTCATTTTCCCAGTCTTTAATTTTGTTATTCTGTGGTTTCCACTTAAACTCAGGGATCTAGAGTTTCTCATCATGCCCCATTATTGGTAGATAGGTCCACCAGGAAAAACGAAGGAGTCCAGAAAAATAATCCATAAATTCCATCTCCTTCTTCAACGCTTTCTCCCCCCACCCCTCTCTCTCTCTGATTCCCAGTATCAAAGCCAGAACCTCCAGCCAACATTATTGTCCGCTTTGTGGCTTAGTCACACCTCTCATTCCGTTCCCTTTCTCTTGTACCCTCTGCCTCCACCATTTCCTTCTCTCTGGGCTTATGCACATGAGCAGGTTTCCTCTGATTGCTTGAGAAGTCAAGGACAAACCCACCTGCACCTGAAATGTCTTCCTTTTGAAATCAGAGACTCATACTTGCTGTCATCCTTTGCAACACCTGAACGAATTTTTATTATGCCTTGTTGTGAAATTGGTTGCTAATGCCCACCAATGACTTCTAACCGTGCAGTGTCATAAGCACCGTTGGCCCCCTGCCTGGCTCACTGCCCATCTGCAAGCTGTCTCGTCCCACGGTTTTCCGGGCTCTGCGCGGCCCTGCGTCTTGTCCTCTTGGTGTCACTGTCAGCGCCCTTGCTCTTTCTCCTTAGGTATTTGAGAATCCCGGAGTAAGTACAGACTGTTGCTTAACAACATGGGTAGGAGAATCAGGTAGATCACGTTCAAATCCTTGCTCCCTTACACAGAGAGCTTCAAAAACTTGGACAAGTTACTTACTTTTTCTGAATATGTCTTCTCCTCCTGGAGGGTAGTCAGGATAAAATTAGCAAGCGCATGCCAAGGGCTTGGTGGACTGTCTAATTCTCTGCTTGTCATCTTGCTTTCTTCCTACATTTCCTTTCTTCCTGACCTCACTTGCTATTTTTGTTTTCTGTTCCCGACCTCCCTTTGAAGTCCAAAAGCCACATCATCAACTACCTGCTGGATGACTCTCTCAAATAGCAATCATCATTCCTTTCTCCCAGAGTAAGTTGGTCTTTTTCGTCTTGACAGTCTCTCGGATTGAAAGTACAGATGACCTTTTCACCCTTATACCAGTGAAATGACTAGTCATGCCCAGTCTAGCCCCTAGATTCTTGATCTTACTTTGTATTTGTTTGTTTGCTTGTTTGTTTGGTTGGTTTTTGAAATAGGGTGTCACCATATAGTCCAGGCTGGCCTGGAATTTGCAGTAACCCTCCTGCCTCAGCCTCCTGAATATGGCATGGGTTATAAGAATGGGTTACCACACCCAGCTCTTTCTTCAATTCTAAATACCACCATCATGGTTAAGGTCCCTCTTTTTCTTTTTCTTGTTTTTGTTTTTGTTTGTTTGTTTGTTAGAGACAGGGTTTTGTTATGCAGTTCAGGCTGGTTTTGAAATCACTTTGTATCCCAGGCTGGCCTCAAACTTGCAGCGATCCTCTAGCCTCAGCCTCCCAAGGGCTGGGATTACAGACATGCCCCACATGCCTGGCCTAAATTTCCTGTTAACTTCAGCTTAGATTATTATTTGGACCTCCCAAACACTCCCTCTTCCTGTTTGGTTGGAAACAGTCTTCTTAAAACTATACAGGTCTAAGTGTGCCATTTGCCTGCTCAGATTGTTCTCTGTTATAATTTGCTATTTCCTGTCAACTTTTGGCTGAAGGTTCTGTAACTGGTCTGTGGCTTAACGTAGAACAAGAAAAATGACTGGTACGCTTCTTAAGAGTTACAAGCCATTAAATGTTGAATGTATGCAGTAGAAATAAAGTAAAATAGAAAGTGTGATGAGCAGTAGTAGATTAATGGTACATGATTGATTAAAGCTGGCTGTCTATGGATGTATATGTACATATATATATGAGAATTACTTATAGAAAAATTGTATAACTTATGACTTGATGGCCACTTTTCACCTGAGTCTGTTAAAAGAGGAGAAAGGCTTAGACAAACACATCCGCAGACTGCTTTCATCTCCACCCAGCAGGTGTGGGACCTTCTTTGCAAGTCTCCTTCTTGTCATTGCTAATGAGGCCAGGCTCCACTGAAAGTGGGTGTTTTGATCCTAAGGAGACAGTCCTAGATGAATTTCAAAGGGCATCCATGCCAAATCCAGTGAATGGAGTCCTGGAGAAACCATGTGGTACTTTGTAATGCAGGTTTTCTAATGGAAACAAGAAAGCATACTTGCTTATGTCTTTGGGTTTTGTTTTTCCTTTGTCATTTGCCCCCTGTATCTCACACCCTCTCCCAGACCCTGGAACCTCAGTACTGCAAGGCAAGAAAGCAGTGATGTTTCTGCATCTGGCAGCCTGTTCATGTGAGAAGAGCCCAGCAGAAGGGAGTTTGATGTGTGAGTGACAGACCCCCAGGTAACGCCGCTGGGGAGCACTTGATCTGACCTGTTTGAAGCCGATGACTCACCAGGTCACACTGGAAATGGTTGCTCCTGGGCATGGCTTTCATCCTTGTTTATCTATGTTTTCTAACCTTCTTGAAAAAAGTTTTTTTGCACAAATGGATACTTTTTTGTCTACAAGAGAATTTGTATATTTCTGTTTGTGTTTCTTGTCACTGCAGGGCAGGGTTACAACCTTTTGATGCAGATTGTGAATCTTAGTGATTTCACTATTTGCTACTAGTTGTTTGTTCAAATAGTGAAGAGACATTTTGCTTTTCTAACAAGAGCACAGGAATATTGTGTAGAAAATAATAACCAATTTTTTTAATGGGTGGTGCGCGGGATTGAACCCAGGGCCTTGTGCATCCACTGAGTCACATCTCCAGTCCAGTAACTAATGTTTTGAGCACTTGCTACCTGTTAAACACTACATAAAACACTTCCTGTATTTCTTTTTTTTTTAAATAAAAGTACAAAAACATATTGACAAACAGACACCAATTAGCATAAAAAATAGTACAATCACAACTAATCTATAGACAAGGTGATATGATCTCAACAGTGGTTATTGCTTTATCCATTGATTTCTTCGAAGTGTAAATATATAAACCCATATACAGACATGCAAATTTAGTCAGACAATTAATCCTCTCAACAATAGAAAAAACACAAAAACCAAAAATCAAAGACAAAAAACAAAACAGGCAAACATCAACAACAACAACAACAAAAAAAAAAACACCAATAGTTGCTGCTTTACATATTGATATCTTCGAAGTGTGTGTTCAGGACAACACATACAGACATACAAGGTTGATCAAATAAACCGTCATCGATTATTGCTTAGCATTAAGTGATATGATACAATAGTAGAACAATGTTAGCCCTCCTGCATATGTGCATATTCATATATACATACATACATACGTTTTTGTCTTTTTCTTTTCTGCTTTCCTTCATCCCATCTGTTCTTTGTTTTAGAACAGATTTCCTTCATGTCTCTTAGTTTATATTCCCACCCTCGGGTTCTTACACCAGTGATACAATACGTTGCCTGCACATGTATCGCTGATTTATTTCACTTATGAGTATGGACTCCAGTTTTGTCCACTTGCCTACAAAGTCCC